>PVJX010003664.1:0-105199 GCA_004027295.1 Dolichotis patagonum | reverse complement strand
TACAATTATCGTGAGTTTATCAAAATTTAACTTTTTTATTTATAACACAGATATGAGTTTGCCATTGTCTATGTTTCTATGAGTTAGCTTTAAATCACATATATATTCAGGAATGATCTTTGTTAAGATAAACATAGTTTTACCAGTAATTTAAATCAATTAAGACAAAGAGAAAGAAGAGTCTTTGTAAAGACAAACATGAATAAATGCATGCACATATTTAACTTAACATAGCTGATAAATCATGGCAATCAGTGAAGGCAGGTGGTGGTAATAACAGAAGTAGCAGTAAATATAAATTAGCTTTATTAATAAAGGCAGATTGCAAATTTTACAAACTGGTCTAGAAACAAACTAAGGGACTTCATTAGTCTGCTGTAAACTGTGGTGTCTCAGATGACAAGTTGCCAGTAAATTAACAACACGATGGGACTTAAACACAATAGAGACACTATTTTAATCAGTGTAAGAATTGGAATTTGTTTAAATGGTGAAATTCAATATAAACCAATACACACTGTGCATTTTAACAAGTGAAGACTTAAGATACTTGCCATGGGAACGCATCCTCCACTAGGTATGTTTATAAGACAATTTTCAGAATCGATGATTATATCAGGCACACATAGCATGATGGATAATAGTTACCATCCATAAAATTTCTGAATATACCATCCAAACAGTAGGCATATTTTTCACATTTTTCTGCTGATTTTTCTGTTTACCTCATGTAATATAAAACTTTCTACAAACATTTCCACTGAATGTGAGACATTTACAGCAATAACAGAATTATTTCAGACACCTTGGGAGTTTTGAAGAATAAACCATCTGTTTTTATCTACTTTTTGACAATGTTGTTCAAAAAACAACAATAATATGTTTAAAATAATAAGACAAGATAAGTATATTTTATACAAGCCATTCTTATTAGCTGTCATTATGCATACTACATAGTAGTACAAGATATTTACTTAAAAAGCATTTTGATTTCTGTTGATAATTATAAAAATCTCACCCATTAGAGGATATCATTATTATAAATCATGGTCACAATTTGTACATGATTCAAGAGATAGTCAAATTTCATATTTTGTTTGAATAATTATATGTTAAATATGTAACAATATACGTTTAATATGTTAATTAACAGAAATTTCAATTTTGTCCACCTAACAGAATATTCGGTTTACTATTCAATAGTAATTTCATTTATTTTTATCACTTAAATTTAACAAAAATGATATCTATTGTTTATTCCCTGATGACCCATTGTCGTGTCACAGATTTGTAGTATATTTCTAAAAAAGTAGATTTCTTTTCAAATGAATGAAATATAACTGTCTACTCATTAGAATTGGCAAATATTTGCCAAAGAATTCATATTAAACTACAGAGGTTCAATATACACAAATTGGAGTTTAGAATTATTTTTTGGACTGAAACAAGTGTATAAGGCATGAAAGTTTATATTTTGCTTCACTTAGACTTATATTTCTCTACTCAGCCAATTAAGAGTCAGAATTTATGCATTCCCATTGATTGGCTGAAAACACTATTAGAATGTTGTTTGAAAATTTATATTTTAGTACTTTTCAACTTGTCTCTATGTTAGCTTCTCTAGGGAAGCTTGTTTTTGGTTTTCTTTCTTTTTTTTTTTTTGTGACAGAGAGAGGGTCATGCAATGTAAACTAGGATTGCCCATATCTCAAGGTGACCCTCCTGCCTCAGGCCCCCAAGTTCTGGGATTACATGTGTGTGCTACCATGTTCAGTTGCAGGCTTCTTCTCTCTTTATGAAGTTTGCATATAATTTAAACTTAAAAGTTTCAACACATGAGGGTGTGATACTGCTCAACAGAGGGTTACACCCTGATGAGTTTATTGCTAACTGTCAAATTAACTGTAAAATACAGTTAGTTGTACAATTTATTAAGCTTAAATAGAATTATAAGATATTGCAAATTCTTTTGTTTGAAGCAATGTATCACTCATGTAAGATTAGATGTAGGAATATAGGTGATGTGAAAGATCACTTAGGATAACTGTTGCTTTCAATTTGTGATGAAAAAGTTTCTCATAGTCTACAGAATGGATTTAACAACATCTTTAGCATCAGTCCATAGCACTGAGGATTGGGAGAGAAGAAACCTTACGATAATTTGTATTTATATAAAATCAATGCAATTTTAAAGGAAAAGATGTCAATGAAAGTTCTTTTATACAATTTACAAACATAATTTCAGAGATTCAAAAGAAATTTTAGGAACTGAAAATAGTAATAAATTCACCAGATCTACTTGTCTTTTTACTAACTGATCTAAAACCAGCACAGGTTAAATTTTAAAAACAGTTATGTGTGTTTGTTTTGGTTTTACATTTCATTTTTTTCTTCAAACGAATGAGGTAGTTACTAGATCCTCTCCTTAAGTAAAAGAAAATTGAACAAGAGAAAGAGTAATTGCTTCCCTCAAATCACATATGTAAGGAAAGTATTGCCAGTTTTCAATCCTGAGACACTCCTATTTGAATCTAAAGTTCAAATTACTACACTATACTGCTTGTATAGAAAACTTCCTTATCGTGGTTTGAATCTAGATGTCTCCCAAAAAACTAATGTGTCCATCGGTATGATTTTTGGGAAGTGACTGGATCATAAGGGTGTCATGTTCCTCATTAGAGGGTTATACACTGAGTAGTTTATTGCTAAGTGTGACGTTGGGAGGTGAAGGCTGGTTTGACAAGGTCAGTCAGTGGGGTCGTGGTCCAGCGGCTGTATCTTCATAACTGTTACTCCTTTTGCGTTTTCTGTCCTAGATGCCATACCTAAGCAGCTCTCTTTGCCAAGCATCTCTGCCATGCTTTCCTGCCTTGGAAGCTGTCAAATGTCAATCAAATGAAGCTACCTTTAATGATATTGTGGATGTTGGGTACTGCTCCTAAGTGAGTAGAAAGTAACTAAGACACCCTTCAAGCATTTCTCAGTTCAGTGATACCACCATACTGTCAAAGAGTAGCCTTGATTGATTGTTCTGCTTTCCAATAGTACTACTTCCAAACATTTTTGCCCACAATTTACCCAGTTCTATTTTCTTAACTGTTTTATGATCAATCATAATTGATTAGAAAAAAGTGCCAATAAAGTACCATGAGGTTTGTTAGAGAATTTATCTTCACGTATAATGCATAGCTCTCTACAAAATTTTGTAATGACTAATGCAGGTTATTTCCTGCACAGCTTCGGGCATCAGGTTTACTGAGCAATACACATGTTCTTTCCCTGGGAACTCTTCAAGGGGATTTGAGAACTAGGTTCTTTCCAAACCAGTGGTTACAATACTGAAAAGAATCAACTCATCTTCATGAGTGAAACACCTTTCCAGCTCTGTCCTGACTGTTTAAAGGGAAGATGTCAGGGAAGATATTTAGTATTGGTTTCTTCATTCCTAAATAGTAAGGGCTGTGAATCACTTATGAACAAAGGTCACTAACATATAACTGGTTGCTTGACCAAAAACTGAGGAATCTGGTATAAGATAGCTGTGCAGAAATTTTCCTGCACTTAACAATTTTTTGATGAGGAATGAAAGATAAGATTTAAATGGAAAGTTAACCAATCAGCTGGCTAATTAAAGTGATATTTCTTTTTTTGTTGTTGTTAATTATATACTCTTCTTTCTTTTATCCAAGGCCCTCAATAAATATTTCAAGTCTTTAAGAGTGACCATACTCTTCCAGATTGACAATTAGTAAAGCACTGCTATAATGATCTAGTTAATGTTTCGAACTAGAAGGATGCTGACAAGAAAAGAATGGGCTTAAGAGACAAGGGATATATTTTGTCAGTCTTCCCAAATCTTTGTCTTGCTTTATAAATTCATACATTTCATTGATTAGAGTTTGTCACCAGATCAACCAACAATTAAATCAATAATATAGAAAGGTCTTAAAATTTTCAAGTCAGACAGACCCCACCCACATCCTCAATCTACTTCTCTGCAAAACAAATAGAATATATTACATTGTAATTTCTGCTTATTATCTCTATTAATTTATCTTGAGTTCAACCATATTTACAGAAAAGAAATCCTCATTAATATAACATCATATTAATAAGTCACAAAAAGAATTCATTTTTCAAATATCTGTCACCCAAGACTAGAAATTCATTAACTTAGACACTTTTGCTCTTTAAGAACATGTGTCACTGATCAAAAGTATTTGAGTTAACTCCTAAAGAAACCAGGAAAATTGTTCAGCTAAGCACTTGTTTGAAAGATTAGGACACTATAGGACAATGTAGTTACATTGTTTGCAGAGTATCACATAATTAATTTCAGGCTAGTACTGGAATTTAGATCTACTGATACCTTCGAATATTCATTCTGGTATCCTTTATTGAATTTCTTTTCACCTTTTCCGTATAATTGTCCTTAATAGCCACATTCTATCTATTTGAAATTCAATTAACATTTGTAATAATAAAATCTGGAAGCTGAGCAGGATTTGACATTTTTTTCCTTTTTATTGATTTAGTTTTTTGCAATTCATTTTGCCATCATAGTGATAATTCCCTAAACATGTTCAGCCAAATTATAATCTCTTCTAAATATTCACAGAATAATAGATTCTTGAGTAATCAATGTGAGAAACACTGTGCCTTGTTACTTCTTGGAGATGTCTATGATATACAGAGCAGAGCTGGGGCCCAAATGACCATATTCCTCCATTGCCCCAAACATGAGTGAAGGCTCAGGACCAACACTCAGCTTGTATAGGGTTTAACACATGGTAGTGAAGGTGAGAAAAGCAAAGACCATAAACCATTGAAGCAGATGTCCATGAATTGCAAACTAAGAAACAGGTACACTAGACTTCCCTGAGTGCTCTAGAGTGAATTTCCTTCTCCTGGAGCTCATTGAAATGTCATGTGTATGAACTAATCTTATAGATACAGTAATAGAATGAATTATGAGAAAGCACATGAACTCCCCATACCACAGATGTGAACTCAGCACCCTCCAATGGTACATTCATTCAGGATCTGGAGGATGACAATGGGAGGTGCCTTTAAGACAGGGGAGCTATTTAAACCCCTATAATCTACATGCTCTGCCAGTTCATTTAATGAATTTTGCTACTGTTTCCTCATTGCCATGTGCTATGACCTATTATTTGTTTCTTGCACACAAGACCTTGAGTATCCATCACTAAGACCCATAACTCATGGTAATACATAGTATTCAATAATATAATAAATATTCTATGCAAATTATTTGATTTTGCTTAAACCCAATTTTCCAACTTTACATTAACTTTTTTTTCACCTTTATATTTAAGCCATTTCACTACTTTATGCAGGTTTTGTAAAAGATCTCAGATGTATATCAGATCACTCTTACTACATCTCTAACACTGAAGGAATGATCAATTTGAAAATACATTTAGAATTACTAATAAAACCTGTTGCCTGGATTAAGCAGTCTATCAAAGACATTGGTCTTCAATATTTTTAATAAATCAGAATGATCCATATTTTTAGAATTTCATATTGCATAGACACTTCGTAATATACATGTTCTAAATTGGCTGTTACTTATCATATATAATACATTCGAAATGAATGTGTACCCATTTAAAATGAATAGTAGTCAAATTAAAGTGCGCTGGTTACAGCACTATGTAAGAATGTAACTATGCGATAACAACCTGTGTAAGAATGATACAACAAAGATGCGGGCTGCTCCTGAGCTCTTGTGTTCTTGTGCTCCGCTTCTCCGCCTCCCACTGATGTTGCTGCTGATGTCTTGCACACGTGTGTTCTTTAACCTGGGGACCTCACGCATGAAAATCTCCCTTGGGCCCGCTGAGTGGGCCGTCATTTGGCAAAGCTGGCAGGATATTGAGGTGAGTGCTCCCTGGGTTCCATACCTAGTGAAGTGTAGAGACAGGGCGTGAAGGCAAAGATGACCCTGAGGAATGACCGATAAGGGATCCTTGACCTCACCATAGCTACTTGTACCCACCCACCTTCATGCTGCTTTGGAAGGCCTTGGAGGACTGAGAAACAGTTCATTTGCAGCCTTGGGATATCTTGAAAGCCTCTCTCTCATCACTTAACAGTTGTGGGTGGCTTGGCTGTTCTTCACTCTCTTCTACCATGAAAATGAAGAAGCAGATGACCTTGTCTGGCAATAAGACCTAGTGAAACAGGTGTTGGAAAATATCCAGCAATGACTGACTGCTGTGTATCTCATTTTGTGAGGCACAGGGAGCACTGTCTCCTCTGGAAATGTTTCCAGAAGCATAAGACTTCATGTCACCGAAAACCTAATTAAAGGCTACTTGTCGAGCAATTAGCATAAAAGGTGACTCCATTTTATGAATGGTGGAAATCTCAGCTTGCCATGCAGCAAAATTTCACTAAACTGAGCAGACAGGGATTGTTGCTTATGGCTTAGTTAAAGTTCTTGAAGTGGCTGTTTTTCTGCTATCTTTTTCTTCCTCAGGACTTTTATTTTATTTTATATTTTATTTTATTTTTTGTACTGGGGATCAAACTGACAACTTTGTACTTAACAGGCAAGTGATTGCCCCATGGAGATAAACCCCCACCCAGGACTTGATTTTAAAATAGTTCTCCAAGCCCAATTCTTTGTGGTTTCCCAACAAATTTATGACCACTAAGACATTTCTTAATCTAAGCTCACAAAAAGAAACTAAATACAGAAATCAATAATACAACAAGTATTTCTATACATATCTGTTGCTCTTGAGAACCTTTTGCCCATAATTTATACGTGAAGATATCAATATTAATACATCTCTTTGATAGTAATTATCCTATCAATGTAATTCTCCTCCTTTTGTGTGCACAATGAGAAGGGTCTGCTTGTTTGCTATCTTTTTCATAACCCAGTTCCTGTTCAGGCACTGATACGTTGCATCCAGCACAGCTCTTAAAGTTCCCAGATGGAAGTATGACAAAAGGATGAGGAAATAAAAATAAAAGAATATACAGAAGGCTGAGCCTTCTCTTCAACTCAGGTAGAGCCTTCTCTTCAACTGGGAAGAAAAAGAACGGCTCAGCCTCCGCAGTACATTTATTTATACACTCAAGAAGTTGATGTTAAGTTCAATTCCTCTGCCTAGCAACTTGCTTGCCTGGCTTTCTTGGATGCCTTGCATTCTGTGAGCAGGAATAGCTTGTTTACATGGCCTGTCTTGGGCTTTCCATGTTCCCAGGGCTGGTCTTGCTTTAGCCACACATGTGTGATCAATCTTCAGTTTAAACAACTCCCCACAGACATCCTGTCTAGACTTGATAAGTGTGCTATGTGAAATGGGCATGCAACAAACGGTGTTCACACTACAGTATTATAGCCCCTGTGAGGCAATGCTAATGACATGCATGAGGGACTTAATCTTGATGAGCAGGTCAGTTGGAATGTTTGGGACAGTGGCTGCCCCTCTAGTTCCCTTTAGAGATCACAAAATCCACAAGTCTGTGGATGCCTTAGCAAGGCTGAGATACATGGAAGTAAAGTGCCAAGCTAAGATGAGATCTGTAAAAACAGTACTGGCGAAGGAGAAAGACAAAGGTGGCCATGTGCAAGCAGAGGCCATTCCCTCAAGAACAGGCTCTAGGCCAATGAAGGTCTCGCTGCTCCAAATTTGGATGGACCTGGCTGGCTACTGGCCTAGCTACAGATGAGTTAGATGGGCAGCCATTAAAAATGTTTATGGTTCTTTGCAGACAGTTATGCCCTGCCATGAGCAGCACAACCATCCAGTGGGCCAGGGCCAGAAGGACAAAGCAAACCTTGTGAAGCAAGAAGTAACACCGGTCTCTTTTTACCCCAACTAGGAGGCAGGTAAGGCACCTGTGGCTCAGGGGACCTGGGAGACTCCACTTCAAATGGAACTGACTATTTACTGGTTCCTCTATGTGCAGAGTGTATTAGCACTGATGGATACCAGAGGTGAGTCAACACTAAGATATGGCAACCCAGCCGGTTTTTCAGGACTGATTGTACACATAGAAAGGCATGGAGTTCATTACATCATGGATCAGAAGGCTCAGGTGACTTTGGATATTGAGTGCTTGCCCCCAAGCATACGTGATGTTTATGTTTCCCTGGTTGCTGAATATAGACTGAGTGTAGACATTCCGACCGGTGCTCATCTAGACATCACACAGAATTTCATTTGTAAACTCATGTGATAAAAGCACTCGTACAAAGACATCTACACCATAAACCACTGCAGGTCAGGCAGGTTGTGTGAGTGAAGTAGTACCAGTTACCTGGAGGCCATGAGGACACAGGGCAAACTATCCTGAAACTGGAAGAAGCAGGGGTGATATGCCTTACACAGGGCTCTATCAGCTCCCCAGGATGACCCATGCTGAATCCAGATGGAATGTGGAAAGTGACTATGAATAACTGAGAACTGAATAAAGTGACTCCTTTGCTTCATTGAGCAGTGTCTACTGTTAGACTTGATAGATCTTCTCACTCTAATGCTGGGTCAGTACCATTATGTTGTGAATTTGGCCAATGCCTTCTCCTTTGCTATTGCACTCGACAGTCAGGACCAATGTGCCTTCACCTGAGAGGGCAGGCAGTAGATATTCAGGTGTTGTCACATGGCTATTATCGTAGCTTAACTTTGTATGATGGCCTGGTGGCTCAGGACCTGGCCACCTGGGCCAAACCACACTCTGTGTCACTGTTTTGTACTGATGATATAAACCTCTGATTTGCCTGGCAGATTTAAAAGCTGCCATGCATAGTCTGAAGGAAAATTTGCTGGCATAAGGGTGGTTTGTGCACAAAGATGAGGTCCAGGTATCTGACTTGTCTGTCAAATTCTTGGTTGATATGTGATCAAGTAAGACCAGGCCCACAACAGTACACAAATTTCAGTCATCTGTGGACTTGCCAAGTTTTTGGTGGGTATACTTTGGTGGGTGTTCTTTATACCAGATGATCAAAAGGTACAAAACATGGATTAGACAGAGACAGCAGAAAATGCTTGCTGGGTAGATGCCACAGAATCTGCTTTCTAGGACTTGAAAAGGGAACTTGCATAGACACAAACCCTTAGCATCGTGGATCTTAACCTGCCGTTTACCTTAATAGTGCGTATGGATTATATTGTGTTTGGCTGAGGCCTATGGAAAAAATGAGAGAAGTGGAAGCATCCTGTTGTGTTTTGGTCACAGGTGTGTAAGGTAGCTGAGAGCTTGTGTTCCCTGATTGAGAAACAGCAGCACTGTGTAATGTTCTTCATTCCTGTGAGGGACTATGAGACACATAGAGGGTTGGGTATGAACATGAACAGCCCATTCCAAAAGTAAAGTGGCACAGGCTCCCACTGCCATGTGTTAGGGGATGTATTTCCAACAGCAGTCTTTCTTTTAGGCTAGCCCATTGGCAATCAAGAACAGGAGCACAGTAAGAGATAGTTTTTTAACCATGACTAAGAACAGGTAAACTTAAATGCATGGTTATAGTACTATACAAGAATGTAAATATGTGATAACACCCTGTATAATAATTATGCAATAAAACACAGGGTGCACTTATACTCTTGTACTCTTGCACTCATATGCCCTTGTGCTGTTGTGCTTTGCTCTGCTCAGCTGCCTGCTACTGCTTTTGTTTCTTATGTCTTATACACACGTGTTCTCTCACCTGGTACCTCAGCTGTGAAAATCTCCCTTTGATGCCCAGGTGCGCAGACAGTGGAAAGCATGAAGCACACATAAAGTATTTAAATTTTATGATCACATACTAAATTTTCAAGTCCAAAATAAAAGATTTGGATGTACAATGTTGCACAGAAAGAAAAACACAACTAAACAAAAAAACAGGCTGATATTGCTGCTTGTAATTGCTTTAAAATATTTAACATTTCAACTCATAGCTGCATATAGACTCCACCCAAGTGTCATCTTAGGAATAAAACAAATCTAAATACATATTTAACTAACATTTACTGATAAACTTTAGCATTAAAATATTTGGTTTGGCTTTTAAAATATGGGTATATATTTTGTGTTTTGAAATACATAATTACATAAATAAATGTATTGTTCAATTCTATTACACTTTTCTATTACCCAATTCTATTACACTACATTTTCATAAGAGGACAAGACATAAGGTAAAATGATTAGGATATCTTGAGCTTGACAATTTACATAGTTAAGTCAAACAAAATTAATACAGAAAGAAAAGAAAGAAAGAAAGAAAGAAAGAAAGAAAGAGAGAGAGAAAGAAAGAAAGAAAGAAAGAAAGAAAGAAAGAAAGAAAGAAAGAAAGAAAGAGGAAAGAGAAAATAAAAATGTACTGGATAATATATTAATTTTCCAGTAAAAATAAACTATCTTACAGTTAAAAACTAAAAATCTTTAAAATCTCAGTGATTTACACATTAAATACGAGACTTCCAAGAAATAAATTCTCAAGTATCATTTTTTTTCTACTACTAGAATAATACTTTAACCAATTTCCTTTGCGTACTACTTTGGATTTATGCTGTGACTTATGTTTAAGTGTGTTTAAGTGTGTTTTATGTTTAAGTGTCTTTGCACACAAACTGAGATTGTCATACATAATAACGCCATTGAAATTTGAAAGGAAACTTAGAAAATAAAATTCTGAATATAGTTTATTTATATATATATTTTTTAACAAAACATAAATCAACATGTCATAACAAAATGATAGAATAACAGTACTTAAAATGCTATGTATTATTGTCTTCAATATAGTTACTCAGAATAAAGTCATAGACAAAAGTAGATTCTCATAAAAAAGACACTAGCAAAAATGTTTCAAATATATGAAACATTTCATATATTTCATATGAAACAGAAAATAAGTAAATAAGAACTAGGAAGAAGTTCAGATAATTCCCCAATTTTTGTTTTATTATTTCAAAATTAATATACATTTTAAATTATTCATTTATACTATTAATTTGTCTTAAAATAATTACAATCATTTCATTATCACTGAATTCCATCTTCTCAGACTTTGAAATGTGCCCATTTCTTGAGTGCTTTCGCTTTCACTCACTTTTTGCATGTTATTTCTAAAAGGTAAACATAATTCATTTGGGTCACATTCATTTTATGGAAAGACTAAACTGATTAATGTGATTTTCCACAACCTGATAAATAGATCTTTTATTGAGTTCTTCTATCTTTTTCTTCTTTCACTTCAGCAAATTAATCATATAGGACATTTTTCAGGTTTTCATAAAAAATTGTCTCCTACTCTGATAGATTAAGTTTTCACTGCTAATTTATTGAGTACTGACAATGAGTTAAATGTATTTTTATATGATACATAAATGTTTATATTTACATGTACATTTTGTATATAACCAACAAAATATGAACTGAAATAATCATATGAAAACCTAATTTATTTTAAACATTAGAACATTTAAATATGCATAAATTGTTATCAGTTTTGAAAAGTTCATGGAGAGATTCCAATAAATCAGGCTTTGAGGATGTCATTTTTACGTACTAAGTATGGAAATATTATATTATGATTTTTTTTCCTTCAGGCATTTTCTGTTGATTCATTTGGCTATATCTAAATGTGCATTTGAACAAGAACTGTTGCTTCAGTGTATGTTCAGTAATATTTCAAGCACACATATCTCTACTTTCCCCAGAGCATCCACCACATCAGTAATATATGAAATAAACCTACGTAAGAGATTGAATAAAACAATAAATATTAACGTTTTGTCTATTTGGAAATTTTATTTGTATGTAGATCAAACAGAGTTTATATTTTTCAGCTTCAAATGAGTTATAATTGAGAAAATGTGAAACTAATTATTTTTTTTTAGTTTTTCTAGGATAAAATAATTTTCTTGGAGTATATTTGACTATTCACAACATGTTTCAAGGAAAATGTACAGATTAACTTACACTAGAGCATGTGTAGTGTTTCACACCTTGAGCTTTTTTAAAAACAATAAAGTTAATGAAAAGTATTTGATTTAGTCAAATGTTTTTTCAAAGCACAAATAAATCTAAATTATAAAAATGGCTGACTAAATAGATATAACTGGAAAATCTTTGAAGTCAAACTGTGATTAGAATGAAGCTTCTTACACAAATATTAAATTATTTGAGAAATTTTGCCCATCGTTTTCATTTTAAAACAACAGTCTGTCACTGCTGAGTCATAGCCGTAGCACCCAGTCTCCTCTTCACTTCCAACAACCTATGGGTGAAAGAAACAAGATTTTTTCCAAGACTAGGCATGGTTCAAAAACAGTTCTCATTAAGATATATAACAAATCACATGGAAACACCAAAATTGTTTCTGAAAGAAGTTTAACTTTAAAATTTGATTCTGCATTTCAAATTAAGTGCAAGTCTGAATTTTATTCTCCTCTTCAAAATAAATTTAAAAATTCAATATTTTTATAAAATGATATATTCAACTAATTTTTATCTCCTGTGTGTTATTTCTCTGCATTAGTCTTTATTAGACTGTCTGCCTTTTAATTCTCACAACTACTTTATATGTTGTATTAATCAAAGTTCAACTTTAAGAATATATTACTGTCTCATGTAAGCAGTCTATAATGTTTAGCCATTCTGAAGAGATTTTAATGACAGGAAGTTTAATGATGGATCTCACTTTCTGAATCCTGATGCTACATAGTAGGGCTAAATAATCGTCAGGAATAGTTAATGTAGAAGGAACTAGCAAACATTTTTATGGATGACATAAAAATGTTAATTACTTATCTGTAGGCTTTTATATTCAGACATTTATTATTCTTCATGCATCTATTCATTTCTATTTACTTTCATTTTGCTTGTGCCTTATTTATGTAATTTGACTAGTATATATTCATTTGTTTCATCAATACCATTCAAGACCAGAGACATTTTTAAGATTTAATCTCCTTCAAGGTTGATAAATATATCAAAAAATATTTATGCCTTCTATCTCACAGTGTAAATGTCAGTAGGTGTTACATAATAGCCTTTTGAAACAGTTATTTATAATTGCTTGCTCTTCCTTTTCCTTTTCTTATCCAAAAGCTGTTATATTACAAAATTAATGTCTATCACAGCAAATTTGTTAAGAAATAATCAACTTTTGTTTGTTATTGTAATATTACCACTGTGAATCGATGTACATTTAGACCAGAGAAAAATGAATTGACATTTAGCTAGTGTGTGTTTGACTCAATGTATGATGTCTGTCAAGACTGATAAAATATTGCACACCACTCACAGATGTATTACATTAGGACAGTTATATATATTAACTTACCACAGAACTGAAAATCAATCTGTAATTTTGTGGGCATTTAAAGTTTTCTTTGCTTTTGTTTTAATATATACTGTGATCTAGTTTAGCTGGACTTGATATGTATCATGTGAGAAAATTTGTGCATGACTTCACAAACCTTCACACATTTCACACAAATAACATGTTTGTGTATTTGCAATTTACAGGAGACAAGGACATAGAATACGCATGTGAATCCCAAAGAATTTTTTTTCTTTTTTCTAGAAGTTTTGTAAATAATAGACTTCACTCTGTATAACAAAACAGAAGTTTCTGAAAATGAATGCATTTTAAGAACTTAAGGATGTGACTGTGCCACAAAAATAATCCTAACTTAGCTTACTCTCTAGAATCTGATGTGCTTTTTCACTCATTTCGCTTGGTGTAATATCAGTGAAGCAGTCCATACATAGGCTGCAGTTGTGTCCTGCTGTGACTTCACTATTACGGATGAACGTATAATCCTATTTGCCTATGATTTGCCCAAGCTATACCTGCTTAAAACTTTTCATCAAGATAAAACAGTCTTCAGTGTCTAAAGATGTGTTTTGAAGCCTCATATGTTTGTAACAGATAATACATTGAGCTTGCATGACTAGGTGTAAATGGATTATTAAATGAGTTTAAAAGCATATTTTCATAGCAGAGCCAATGGAAAAAAGAGAAGTGTGAAAGAGCATAACAGGTCTGAAGGCATGAAGGACAGAATAATAGAGACCAAAGAAAAGAAGAACATTATTTTCAAGAAGTTAAATTCACTGATGCTTTATACCATCTTTAAATGTTACCTTAGGTGGAGGAAGTAATACAGTATAATTAAACATTGGAGCAATACTAAAAATGATTTAAAACTCTCAATAATCTGATAAAATTAATAACTGTTTTATTATTTTTGAAGTTCACTTTTTTAGTGCTGGTGTTGTGCCAAAATATTAAGTTTTAGCTGTGAATAAATTGCACAATTAAATCCTGTGTCAGCCTTGGCTATATTATTTTTAATATGCTGGTGAACATGTGGGATTCCAGTTTTTTTAGTGAAGTTATGATAACCATAATTTACTAAATAATATAACTGGAAAGTAAATGATGTTCATCTGATATTAAAGTTCATATTCTTAACCACTCTACAGATGTGAATTATTTAATGGTTTTGATAGAGAAAATAAGAAAATACTTGGGAAATTTTGATCAAGAGGAGGGTATAAAATCCTCACTGAACCCTAACCAAGTAACAAAAGTGAGAAAATAAGGCCACTCAATATACTGTTGGGGAACAATGTGTATCATCTGTTTATTAATCATTCAATAAGTCACAGGTCACACATTGGTGATTAAACTTTCAGAAACCAATTACGCATAATCATGTGTTCGGCTTTGGGGATAGGGTTTTCCTGTGTTCCAGTGATTTTCATGACAGAAGAGGTAGCAACTTCTGTCTTAGTTACTTTTTCATTGCTAGTACAGTATATCTGAGACACAAAAATAAAGGAGGAAAGGTTTATTTAGGTCACAGTTTGTGGGGAGGTCTGGTCCTTAATCATCTGGCTCCAAAGCAGGGTGCATAGTAGACAGGCATTGCAGAAGAGAAACAGTTCGTGTGAGCAAAAGATAACAAAGCAACCAAGAGTCAGACAAGCCTCTTTCGGTCTATAATATTAGATCCAGCCTATCAGTGTTAGGGTAGTATCTAACCAATCAATGAACTGATTCAGTAGTCAGACACCCTTAATCCCAGCATCACACGGTCTAGATCCAGTTCCCGCTGAAAAAGCTCCTATGCTTGCATGAGCCTTTGAGGGGACATTTAGACGCAAACTTTAACAACTGCTTCCTTCAAAGGAAGTACATGCCCAGTTACCAGAAAAGGTGCTTTTCTGTGAGGCATCATGACTGCTTTCTCAGCTAAAGAAAATATAAGCAGAAATATTCCTTAAAAATTAAGATGTGGTCTTAGTTTTATTTTCAGGGTTATTTTTAGGTAACATCAGGAGTCTTGAACTAATTCCATATCTGAAGGAAAATACCAGATAGGAAAGTACAACACATTTCAGACTTCAAGCAACCCTACATTGCCTCGTTGCAGATATCATTTTTCTCCCTCAAAATGAAGCTATGGTTGCAGTGAAATAATTTAACATTCAAACAGTTGTCTGAATGCAGGAGAATATGGATCTGTCTTTTTAAATACTTTTGTTAAACTCAAGTCTTATATTTACAATGATCTTCAATAAATTGGATTTCCTAATGTCTTATTCACCTTGTCACAACTGGAGCACAATACTGGACACCCCTATCTTAAAAGAGAAGTTTACCTTGGCTCACATTTTTAGTTCATGGTTCACTGGCTCCAAGGCAGAAATATCAGAGTGAAATGGTTTGGCAGAGGAAAGCTCCTCATGTCATCATCAGCACCTTCAGAGGCAGAAAACAGAGAACGCACAAAGGGAAGGAGGCCATTTGCAGTCACAACCCCAGTTCCCTGCCTCTTCAAAGCAGACTCCACCTCTGAGAGCATTGTTATCTATGGAGTCATTGGTGGATTCATTTGCTAATGAGAACAGGACCTGAATGATTTAATTACAGTCTGTGTTACTTCTCTCTTTGCTGAGACAAAATACCTGATTCCCAAAATTAAGGACGGAGAAGTTTATTTAGCTCACAGTTTGTGGAGGTTTCAGTCCATCATCAGCTGGCTCCAAGGCAGGGTGATGTGGCAAATGAGCAACCACTTATGGCCCATTCATGGCAGCAGAAGACAGCAAAAGCCACCTGAGCAAGGAGGAGGGGTCAAGGCCCTCTTCTTTCCTTATATTTTAAGCAGGTTACCTACCTCCTAGAGTGGGTTTAAAATTCACATCATCTCTGTACTGCTCTACTGGCAGAGTCTTAGATGTTTACAAAATGAGAACCTTTGCCCTCTGCTGAATCACTTAAACTTCTAAACTTCTCAAGTTAACACAATGAATGAAAAATACTAATTGCTTTCCAAAAGCCCCATCTCTGAGCAGGGAGAGTTGGGAGAGTAGTTTAGATCTAAACGTAGCACTGAGGAAACAGGCTTCGAAACTGAAATTTATATTACATTTAGAGCATTTCTTGGAGAAGAAATTTAGGGCCAGCACTCATGAGGAGTAAGGAAGACGGAATTGTGCAGTGGGGGTAATTGAATGTAAGCTGAAATCTGAGTGTAAGGAGGGTTGCCCCACCAACACTGAGATATGAGAGCGTGGACTTGGTGCATTTGAAGCTAACAACTGTAAAATGGAAACCATAGAATAGAAGGTTAAGAAGTAGCAATCTTAAATAAGGCAGTTTGCTATTCCTATACATAGAGAGGGAGAAAGTCTACAGTGTGAGTTATCAGTACTCTTTCCAGCACCTGCAGAAACACAGTCTTTAGGTAATCTGCATGATGCACTTGAGTATTCACAATAGTGAACTACTGTGTATGTCTCATTTGTGTTCCTGTTCGGGAGGGAGTTACTCAAACTTCCAATGATATCTATCAGTATTATATCTTTAACCAGGTGACCTGACACAGATACCTGTACTCCCAGCTACCGGGGGGAAGGGGCAGGGATACATTTAGTTCAACGCCACCTGTGGTACATATTGAGATCTCCATTTCCAAAACAAAGTATAGTTAAGAAAATGAAACCCAGATTAGAATTGCAGCTCAAACAAAACAAGACTGAAACCATACAAGCACACACACACACACACACACACACACACACACACACACGTTTCTTTTATTGTATTCAAGTTATTTTAGGATGACAGACTTATATTAAAAGTTATTTGCCATGCTTATGGTACCCTAGATGCACCAAAATCAAGCATCAATATAGTTTGGTATTGACAAATAAGGGAAGAATGAATTATTTCTAAACATAAATCCCTTGACTGTATCTGAAGTTTTAATTTCTCTAAGGTGAATTGGTCCCAAATCTGCTAAATTTCAGGTTGAGCTAAGTGTGTTCATGCCCTGAGGCAAAGGGTGAAGAGGTGAACCGAGCATTAACTGAGCACAGCGCTTGGTTTCACCGCGTGTCAGGCTCTGCTACTGGAATGCTGGAGAACAGAGGCAGCCAATGCTCTGCAGGGCAACTGAGGAATCATCCCTCTTCTGATATACAGTAAAGTTCAACCTAGGAGGAGGGTAGATAAGCTAATTAATGAATGGTTTAAAGCAACTATATTGCTTTTCTGCCCCAATGTTTTATAAATCTTCAACTTACTTTCTCAGCAGTGTCTCTGGAATGAGTTTTATTCCAACTGCAAAAACGATGCAGTATCTATGTTTGGCTCCAGACTAAAGGGAGTTTTTTTCACTTATTCATTTGATTTTTCTCTCACACGTGTTGCACCAAATACAAACATAAATAAACACATATTTTTCAATAATGCTTATGCAGACCTCTATTACAACAACATAAATCTTTACTAATATCATAGAACAAATAGCACCCATGATATTAGTAAAAAGCACAGTGCCACAAGTGGTTTTCATGCCCATTTTTGCATATTAGGATATTACATTCATTTATGCATGGCCAAAGTATGAGCCCTGATTCTTTGGTCACATGAATTTCTCCCTAGTGAAGTATATCTGTAATATTTGGGTAGCAGGAGTAACTCCAATACCTTGTACATAGCAAATGCATAATAATTGTGGAACAAAAAGCATTAGATTAGAATTTGTAAGGGATAATGATAGAGATCATTCAGTAAGTTTGCTGTACCAAATGCCATGTTTTCTCATCCAGTAAGTTAGGGAAAGCAATGAAGCATTCATTGCCTCTCTGTTAATGGAGAATAATCAAATTTTACCGTATGTAAATGCTTTAAACTTGTGGAAGGACAATAACAAGGTGCACTGTGGTCTCTATGTCCATCACACCACTTAAAACCTATGGAGGTTCAGTCGTCCCATTTAATTCTGCAACTGGGGATTTGTGAGGCCCACAACAGCACTCATTGCTACTATTCTCTATTTTCCTTGCAGGAATGTTTGTGACAGCTTCAGGGATTCCTAATCCAGTAAACCATTCTTAAAGGTTGATGCTGCAGTGAGATGGAAACAACAGGAAGTTTTGAGAAACATAGTCAGTGATAGTGGCAACTGAAATTGTAAGCTATGCAAACAGATTAGCAGAAACATACCAAAATCTAAAGGAGATCAAAACAAAGGGACACACTAGAAAGATACAAGTAGGATCAATTATGATGATTAAAGTGTGCAATGGTACAGGGAACAGACGTTTAGAACATATCAATGTTAGCATATACATTTGCGTTTTGATGTTGTTCACTGAATGCTTTATTATATAATGAATTATTTGTAAGGTATTTAGAATTAAAAGCAAGAACAAGAAAATTAGAACTAAAACATATAATGAATAGACCTAAACTAAGTTAGGCTAAAATAGAGTTCAAATATTTTAGAATAGATAAACAAAAACTAAAATTATGAAGCATCATTTAAGATAATAATGTTACAGTATCATTTCTAGTGTGGTTAAAAATAATATTTGATAGACTAATAAAAATGCTGTAATAATTAAATACAATGTTTCTTCTAGAGTGTGTTAAAAATTACCACTCTTTTTGACAAATACAGAATTTTGGAATGCTCCTTACCTTCAGGATAAACATCATATATCTGAGTATACCTGTATTTTTAATATTTGTTATAGTATAAAATCTATGCATTATGTGTTTTGGTATGAAACACTTTAGATGATGAGATGATACCAAATACTGAAGAATAATAAATTTTTTCATATGTTTTAAATATTCACCTACCTGATATCCTGCAAGCAATTTTACTCATATTTTCTGTTTTTTAATAGATTAAAAAGTTTTAAGTGCATATACTGACTTTGAATGTCATTAATTTAATACATTGGAGAAGCCATAGAATAAAGGGAAAGAATATACGAACATACACAATTTGTAATTTTGACTCTTCAAGTTATAGTAAAAAACTGATGCATTTTACATTCTTTTAAACTTTGCCTAGAATGTGAATTCAGGACGTGTTTTAAAGGCTAAAAGACAAGCGAGGATTTGAAAAAATGTGCAGATACATAGATCCAATTAATTACACCATTTCAAAAGTTTACAACACTACTCTTCTATTATCTTATAGAGAAAAGTAATATTTGTCATATGCTGGAGTGTGTGACTGACAAAGGCTTCAATCATGCAGAAAGCTGTTTTGAATTTGCATTATAAAATGCAGGCACCATTTCCATGATAAATTACTCCTAGACAAGAATCTTAGCTGCCTACCCAATTGCTTGATTCTCTTATCACTGATTTGTCCTTCAATCTTCAACAGAATGAAAATGAAGGGCTTACAACTAATTGTGCCAGGAAACCCAGCTAATTTCCTTACACTGTCAAAAAGGGGCAACAGGGCTGTAAGCCATTAAATTTGAGAGCAAGTAATATCATGAGGAATAATGAAGCATCATTAATATCTTTATTTTCTTATGTGCCTTGATTACTATTCACAAGTCAATTTCCTCCTATAAATTTCTATAGATTTTCCTCAAGAACAAAGAGAAACATAAGTTTTAGTTAATACAGAAGTCTGAAGTCTTCTGAAAGACATTTAATGTTTTAATTTTAATTTTGAAAGCAAAGACTTTCTATGTAGGATATTAAGTACTAGTATGAATTTAAACTGTTCATTTGGAAATAGAAACTTAAGTTTTAAGTACTAATCATTGTACTTTCCACTTGTGCAACCTGATTAATAATAGGTGAAATGAAAACTAAATACCACAATGTGAAATCATTGTATAACCCCAGATGGGAGATGATTAAAAAGTTCAATAAAAACAATGAGTTGGGATCAATTTGAGATGTTACGGTTTATCGCACTTCAGGTATGGATAGTCATTTTAGCATACTGATTTGATCAGATTGCATTGTACACATATATTAAATTTGCATAAAATTCCCCCATAATACATGTAAATAAAATGATAACAAAAATAATTTTGTATTAACCAAGGCAATTAAATACAACCTCACTATGATAAAGTGTCCATTAAGATGATCTCAAGTATTCCAACTTCAAGTTCAGAAAGAGACTATCAAAGATAATAGCAATGGTTTGTTGTTGAAATTGATCTGTGCCTACAGGGACATTTTTTGTGCTTTTCCTGTAAGACTGATGAGATAATTTTCATATTCATTAATGTGTGTAATATATTTGATCTGTGAAATTACATAGATCCTATCTTTCATAGTTACAAAAATTTTTTTTTTCTCTAGACTCTTTGCAGCTAAGCAAATGTATCAAAAAAGTTCTTTCTTTGAAGCAACACAGGCAAAAACCTTTCACTGTCTTGTGTTTCTGATTCCAGTTTTCTTCAGATTCCACTGTTGTAGTCACACAGACTCACCAATGGGCAGCTAAAAGGACAAATGTAAGTGACGTTTCTTTCGTATACATTAATTTAGTTCATGATACAACGCCATAAATTGTGACACTGTGATAGTAGAAAACAGCAGAAGCAAACAATAAACCCTGCACCCATTTCTTCCTGTGAAGAGGACATAAAAGCTGCCCCTCCCTTGATGGTGACCATGAACCTCATGATCAGAAGCCCTTTTCTCCTTTGATAGAAAAGCAGTGGTCAGCAGCGGAAGACGAGGAGGTATAGAGAAAACTCTAACCAAGCAAGCCGTGTTGCTTCCCCTAGTCGTTACCATTTTTCATACCCACATTTGTCCATAGTTTCCAATGACAGTCTTGTTTTCATCCAAACAAAACACGCAGAAAGCACAGACCTTGGGTCTCTATTTCAGCTTTCCATGTCTTAAAAAATATATATGGGTAAATATATATAAATTTGTTGATTTGTCGTCTGTTTTAGGAACCTCCACCATAAACCTTTTGGTGTGTACAGAAGAGATCTTTGCTTTTCCACCACAGTAATTCAGTAATTTGGCTCCTTCCCCTTTACCTTCCCTTCAGGTTGTACTCCCGTGCACACATTTATACCGCGTTGACAGCATCTGCCCCTAACTTTGAGTGCTGTCAAATCTCCCAATAATATTGAAGTGGAAGGAAGTGTACGTATTTGGAAGGTTATTACCAGTTTTCTAAGATACTTACAGTGCACGAAAGAAATTTTCACCCTGTTATTTTCAGTGGGTGCTGTACATCTGATAGGAAGCGGAGATAAAATTTCCAGTGCTTGATTATTGACTCGTCCTTCTTTCAGTATTTATTCACACTACATATGGGGGCATGATTTTGTACATAACGACCTCCAGGTCCATCTACATTATTGCATGAGCAAGATTTCTTTTTGTTTAAAAGTCAAATATTAATTCCTGTTATGAAAAGAACACATTTTCTTTACGCAGTTCTCTGTTGATGGGTTACTGTGTGTATGCTTTTCTATATTTTAATGACTTTTAAACTTAATTACATAAGCTGAAAATATTTTTCTTGTTCTCTGTTTTAGATGGTAAATAGTGCTGGCATTTATCCAAATTAATTTAGTTTTTTAACCTGATAAAATATTTAAAATATTGTTTTAGAACTTCCTTAGTTGTTTTCTTTGTGAAGGAAAGCTTACATTTGCTGCGTGTGCTGGTTCATACCTGTGTAATTTCAGCACTCTAGAAGGCTGAAGCAGAAGGATTGCAAGTTTTGACTTAGTGACTTAGTGAAATCTTATATCAAAAGAAAAAAAATAAAATAAAGGAAGGTTGAGGATATAGCTCTGTGTGAAGAATCTGGGTTTAATCCATGGTAACATCAAGAAAAATAGCAATAACAAAAGAATAAAGTAGGTTTTACCTTTGATTTTGTATTTTCTCTAAAAATTCTATCAGCATAGTTTTATGTTGCTGGACCATAAAGTTATAATTTGCAGTTCATGAAACTACATGCAGTTGTTTTCCTTATTTCTTAATGGCTTTCTCTTTTTCTTAGACTCCTTGTCATTAGACTGTTAAATTAAGGATGAATATTTTTTAAAGCTGTGTTAGAATCTAACCTGGGCTAAGCTAAACAAATTGGGTGTTCAAAAAATTAAACCACTTCACTTTTAAAAGTAAAAATAATATATAAACTTTTTAAACATTTGTTACTTAAGAAAAGAGTTGATGGAGTACTTTTTGTCTGGTGATTTGTGAAGACCATAGGGTGTAAAATGATTTGAAAATATGCCACAGGCAATTGACTATATATATTCTCATGGTACTCTCTGAATCACAAGAAACACAGGTCACTGTAATTTGTTCCTAACAGCTAAGTCCCAATAAATTCTATAAAGAAGTTCTTCTCCAAATAGCCCTCATTACTGTCATTTGCAAGTGTGAATGATTTAAACCAATTGTATTTGAAAGTCTGATTTTTAATAAATCTATGAAGAAAGCCATACCGTTAATTAAAATCACACTGTTTTGTGTACGTCCAAGTATCTATAACAATATTGAAAGGTTTGTTGGTGTCACCCACATTGAGAGTGGATTTTCCCTCTTCAGTAAGTCAGCCGCCCAGATACACCCAGAACTATGCTAAACTAATTTACTAGACATTTCTTATTCACGATGACACCACAATTAACTATGAGAGTTGTACAAATATGTTAAATTATCTTGAATATATGAGTAGAGATAGAATTGATTCATGATCTGGTAAATCTCTGAATAATATTTACAAAAACTGAAATTCTTTTTTCCAAACAGGCTACATTTTAGGTACTCATGAACAATGCAAGAACTGCCCAGCTTGTCTATATATTTGTCTACCCTTGTTAGTGTCTCATTTATTAAGTCAAGCTATCCCAAGTTTGATTTATAAATATATTAGGTCTTAACTGATTATGAAATTTTTCACTTATTTTGGCTTCATTCGCATGCCACTTTTAACAAAATAATTACTCAAAATTTTGCAATTTCTATTAAGCTATCTGTATCTTTGAGTTATATGATTTATTACTATATTCTAGATATAAATCCCTTTATAGGATATTTGATTGCAAATATGTTTTTTCAGTCTTACTCTTCCATTTTCACTTTTTCAGTATAGTCCTGTCTTATGTACTTTCTACTCATCGCTGAGACAAAATACCTGATGCCCATAGTTGGGAAAGAAAAGGTTTATTTCTTACAGTTTTGGAGATTTCAGTCCATATTCAGTTGGCTCCAAGGCAGGGTGGCATGGCGGGGCTGCAGTTCATGGTGGATGCAAACAGCAAGGCAGAAACCGGCAAGAGAGAGAGAGACACACACCTTTTTCCTGCCATTACATCACATCCTGGCTCCACCCCCTAGGAGGGTGCAGCATTGACACCACCAATCCAAGCGCTAGACAATGAACCAGTCACAAATGCACAATACAAATACATGAGGCCTGGGGGCCACCGAAATAAACCATGACAAGTCCTCTGTAAAACAAATTTTAGTTTTGATACAGACTGACTTGTCTATTTGTCTATTATTTTCCATTTTCATATTGTGGTTAAAAAATAAGTAAAATTCAAGAAGATTTCATCTAATATTGGGAAATAATATTTCATAGTATTTCAGAGCTTTACCAAATTTAGGGATATGAAAAATACTAGTTATTTTGTATGATATGAAGTAAGCAAGACAATTCATTGCCTTCCCATTGAATACACAATCGACATAAGGGGTTTTGTTTGGAAGACTATCATCTCATCTTTCAGCATTTTTGGCAACTTTGTTGACAATCACTTGATCATGCATGCCAAAAATTATTTGAGAATTTTCAACTCTTTCTCATGGATCTATATGTCTTTCTTCATGTTAAAACCATACTACCTTCATTATTATAAGCTTGAACTAAGTTCTGAAAGTTTGGAATATACTACTTTTTATTTGTGAAGATTGTTTTGCTTACTGGGCCTTTCACAAATTTGCAAATGTTTATCCGTTTCTGAAAAAATATCTGAGCAAAGATTAGGAATTTAAACGGAATCTACATACAATCTGAAAATTATTGTCACCCAAAACTGTCAAGTCTTCTAAATTTATCCATGGAAGTCTACAACTTAGTTGTTACTTGTTACTTGTTCCACTTTCTTAAATGAACATTTATGGCTTTCAGTGTACAATTTTTCTATAGCTATGGTTAAATTTATTCCCAAATATTTTAGTTTTAATGTTTTTGAGGAAATGTAAAGTTTGCAAAATAATTTCAGTGTAAAATTTTTAAATTAGTAGAATATGGTTTTAAATTCATTGTTAATGCTTATTAAAAATAGACAAGCGTAGAATTTTACAATATGCAAACAATAATATGTAAGACTAGAAAATACTTAAAGTCATGTCCTGAAAAGATGAATTAAAATAAAAAGTTCATGCCAGGTATGGTGGTACATGCCTGTAATCCCAACACTTGGGAGGCTGAGGCAGGAGAATCAATGTGAATTTGAGGCCGGCTTATGTTACATAAGCGAGTTGAAGGCTAGCCTGCACTACACAGTAAGACCCTGCCTGAAAAAGTAAGTAAATTTGATTCAGTTCAATTCGATGTTCATACTGTTCATATGCCAATGACCAAGAACAAAATATATGTAAGGCAATGACATATATCACTGTTTGTCTTGGATGTTTTCACATAAACATCACAAATCCAATCTGTGGAAGTTGTAGACTTCCATGAATAAATTTAGAAAGACTTGACAGTTGCAGTGACAAAAATTTTCACAAATCCCACTGTTTGTCTTGAACATTTATGCATAAACATCACAAATCCCATAACTGGACATCCACTATATTCAGCAAAACTTGTTATACATTTTGCTTTCATAAATTTTCTTACCAAATACCTAATACAATCACCACATACTCCTTTTATTTCCCTTCAATGAATTAAAGTATTAAAAGGGTTTTACTGATTACCAATTTTTTTACCCAACACTATTTTCATATTTTTATCCAACACTATTTACATAGAGGTAAGGGCTAATAGAGAAGTTAGAAATTAAGAAGGAATATAACATACATTTTCAGTTCCCAAAATTCTTTACCCATCTTCAACATATGCCTTTGTTAACAAAAGAGATACATATGAAATTCATATAAAAATTATTACACAAGAGCATGAGAAATTAAAACAGAAATGAAGAATTGTAACAATATTAAAAACTGAAAAGAATGGGTATTAAACAAAATAAACCATATTTATCTGAATAAATAAATGAGAGATCCATTATAAACATTTTATATTTATAATAACATATCTAAATAAGAATATGAGAACTTTGCTGAAGTATATATATGCAAAATACCTGTAAACTTCACTGTAATAGATATAGCTATATAGATAGATGTGTGTATGTGTGTATATATATCTATGTATATATATATATATATATGTATATACATATATATATAATGTAATAATTATACAATATAAATATCTAGAAGCTAAAGGGGACCATTCCTTGCAATTATAAATGTCAGAGGTAGTTTGTTTTAACCTCAGGGTATCTAAATAAATTTAGTTTTATAAGTTTTCACAATGTCTTTCCTGTCCTGGAATGTGTATTAGAAATTAGTGATTAAATAACTGGTGGTTATAGTATAATAAATTTCCTCTAATACTAGAAAACATCTTCCTCCCTTTTTTCCACAGTCTTGTAAACCACAAATATCACAAACTGCAGTCAAATACTTAATGCTGAGAATATATCCCTCACATGCATGCATTGTGTAGGACTATTGCTAATTCATGGTAAATTTAGTAGTAGAGACGGCATCTATAAATTAAATTATTTTATAAAATTGTGGAAAATAGTAACCTTTATTTTTAGGCCTTTTTTTTATTTGTTCTGTATCAGAGAGCAAGTCAGGGAGCTACCCAGATTGTGCTGTAACTATGCCAGCGTCTTGGTCTCTTAGGAACAGACTTCTCCAAGGCCAGGAGCTCTAGCTGCTTGCCCATTTGGCTCCTTTAAAAAGCAAGTAGGAAATCATATCTCAACCCTGCCAAAGAATTTTCAGCTGTCAAAAATGTGCAGCCAGTGATGCTGAGGAAGCATAAGGTGATGTCTGGAAGATATAATTCCGAATACTTTACTTCAGCTTTCTGGTGCGTATACTGATATTTCACATAAGAAAAAAATATGTGAGGAGGTAAATGAAAGAATTAGTGTGTTCATGTCGAGTGTAATATCTAAAACCTTGGAAAATACCTTAAGTAGATTCCCAGAGAGAGTTGTTTGGGATTCTAAGTATGGAAAAGAAATATAAGCTCTAATAGTACTTCAAGTTTTTAAAATACATATTAAAATACAATAATTTTAGAGAAAAATATTTTTAAAAAATAAACATACCTGATAAAAGGAATTCAAATAACCATGAAAAAGACATAAAACTTCTCAAAAGCATTGTGATCAGCACACTTTCAAAGCATTTTGCATATCAGGATACATGAGTTAAAGTAATGCAAGTTTCTTATCCAAGAAAAGCCATGGTTGAAAGTACTGGTTTTACTTGATCTGAGAGTCCTGTTTATTTGATCAGAGAATTGTTTTATACAGCAACAATTTTCATACCTCCATTTTAAGTAATGAGAAAGCAATCCTTTCACAATTTGTATAGTAATTCTTAAGAGCAGGAAAAGACACTGAATCTGAATAGAAATTTTAGTGTAATGGGTCTCAGGAAAGCTTCTGCATATCATGTTTAATGTAGTGAAGGGCCAATCCAAGAAGTCTTTTGTGTTCAACATGCACAGCAACACTGCTGGGAAGAGTTAAGAACACTAGGGGCAGGAGCTGAGGTCAGAAGAAGTATAGGTGACTTATTATTCTTGTTCTTGTTTTCTTCAGGCCAAACACCCAGTACATCTTTCTGTGTTGCACAAATACTCCAGGCACATTCCAACTTTAATACCTCATGTGGAATGTCTCTTAGCTGAAATTCTTTTACTTTCCTATGTTTTATTCCTTTCAAGGCACTGAACACAAATCAGCTTCACAGTGTAGTCTATGCTGACTTCCTTGAAGAATATTGCAATTAATTCCACTGTGTAGTTCAGGTATTCATGTTTAATTGATCCGACTTTTTTTTCACTTTATATTTGTGATGAGTTCCTTATTGTATAACTGTGTACTCTCAAGAAATGTCTTCTTAATGCTTTTTATTGTTGACTAATTTTTTCTAGTCCCTAGAATATAATCACCCTTAATTTTGGTAACTGCAGTATAATACATAAAAAGATACCTGGTGAGTAATAGGTTCTGATATTTATTTTTTGTTCAAAAAAGCAATAAATCTATGAATTTGTCTGAACATTATATTAATCCACCAGATGTAAAACTGTGGAAACCATGTATGAAAATGAGTAGATTACTTAGTCATTATTTATACAATATTTGGTGAAATTATATTCAGAAATAATTTTATTTTTATCCCAGTTGTCACATAGTATCTTTCTTTCTCAGTTTTCTAGTGCTGTGATACTTTTTAATATGTCCACATTCCAAAATAATGTTATTTTCTTTATCTCACTCAGGTTTATTTCCAACTGTTTATACTGGATTTTGATCAAGCTATCGTTTGACCTACAGATAACTTCAGTAGAGTATTTATTACTTGGTGTCTTAGTTTATTCTAATATGTGTAATTTCCAGAATAAAGATTATTTTCAAAATCTAAAAAAGAAAAAAATAACATTCTGCTCCCTACCTCCAAACTTTGTAAAAAGTGGTATAAGAGTTTTAGCAATTTCTATGACAGTAGGAATGATGAAAATAATTTTTAATTAACAATTGATTAAATACTTTCCTTGCTAATTCTACATTAGAGATCTTTAATTATCTTTTCATACCCTGCACACTATATTGAAGACAATATATTTGCTGACTTGACTGAATTAAGGGACATCTGCAGAGGTGATTAGATCATGCAGGTACAGTATTTATAAGAGGACTAGCCTACTCATGTTTGTACTTGAATGTGTTGTTAGGAGATGGAGCAGAAGATGGGCTATTGGGAGCACAGCTTTGGAGGATATGTGTCCTATTGTGCACTTCCTTATCCTTTATGTCCTTGCTAACACAAACTGAGCTGTTTTGATGCTTCACTAACTTCCATCGTGGAGTTTTGTTTTTGTTTTTGTTTTTTTTAGAGCTGGCTGATCATTGCCCCAAACTTCTGAAAAAGTGACCAAAATAAGGATACAGATGTCGTTTTTAGTCCCAACAATAGAAAAATTCACCAGTACAGAAAACTGGTATTAGAGAAATATGGGTATTGCTATGATTATAACTGGTCATGTGGTTTAGAAATATTTGGAACTAGTATGAATGAGAAGCTTGGGAAAGTTTGGAGAAGTGGGGTAGAGAGAACTTACAATGTTGTGATACATTTATGGGTGATTTTGGTTGATGCACAGAAGACCATACTGCCAGTAAGATGAGGACCATAAAGATCAGACTCATGACACTTCAGTTGAAAATGAGGACTATACTGAAATTACATTAGAGATCATTTTTATTACATTTTTGTAAATAATGTACATATATTTTGAGTATCTTGAGACCCTTCAAAGACTGAGTTTACAACCTGTAGAATAATTCACCTGGTAGTGGAAATTTCATGGTATCTTAATCATCAGGCTATGCCATGTTGACTGTTGGATGGTTTTAGCCTATTTGTAGTGAGAATAGGGCCCCCATAATAGAAAAGAAATATTTGAAAAACTAAAATTATGCTCTGAGAAATTGAAGTCAACAGTGGTGCAATTGTTGAGGAGATTAGTTCTAATAAAAAACAAAAACTCAAAAACAGGTATTTTGAAACAGACAAGAAGAAAGAAATTTTGAGGGCATCTCTGAAATAAACAGGTGCCACCCATCACTGGATTGAACATTCAGATTATAAAGTTTTCATTCACAGAAGAAAAACTTTTCACCTCCTGATGGTGAAAAAGTATATATAGAATTGGTTTCCTCGTTCTCATTTCACTCATTGCAGTTATTCAGGTAATAAAAGGCATTTTTAGGAGCCATTTGCCAATGAGGCTCAGCTAGTCCTAAAGTTGACAGGAGCAGTTGGCATTGTTTACAGTGGTGTTGATGCTTCAGGTATATAGAATGCAAAAGTTACGGGGTCTTGGAGACTTTCACTCATGTTTCAAAGGAAATTCTTCAGGTGGCTAGGCACTATTTTCGTGATATAGGAGTTTTTGAACCTACAGAGAGGAAGACAAAGGTGCCATGGTTATTCCAGGGACACTGAGATACCAGGAATATGGAACACTGCTGTGGAAAGCCACAGGTAGCAATTAGAACCTGCATAAATGAACCTGTATAGTGGTTGAACTACAACCAGAAAGGTGTCAGGGTTAGAGTTACCTAAACATTCTGGAAGTCACATTTCATCACCACATGACTTAGAGGTGTAGGACTTATTGTTAGCTTAGGTGGTTTTTAATACTGATTTCTGTCTCTTACTCTGCCCTTTTGGAGGAGAATAATTACTTCATGTCATTGTATCCTGGAAGTATTTAACTGTTTTTTTAAAGGCTCAAAGATAAGGGTTTTCCTTGAGTCACAGAAGAGACTTTGGACTTGGACTTTTAAGCAGTTCTGGAAATGTTGAGATTTAGGAAATAAATTCATACATCTTCAGTTTTACATGGGACAAATATATCATGTAGGGGGTAGTGTGACTGTGCTCTTAGTTATATTTGAAGATGAAGTTTAGTTTTAGGAAATGTGTTTCAGTGTCATATAGACAAGACATAAAATGTGACAGTTAATATTTCTTGTCTGAATTCAGAGACTCCCAGTGAGATTATCTTATTACCGCAGTTGTATCTGCATCAGTGGATTAATCCAATGGTGATCTTAGATGAAGGAGTTTTAAGGAGGTGGGACCTCATCAGAGGAAGTGAGTCACTGTGGGTGTGTCTTCAGAGGCAGATCTTTCTGGTCCTCTTTCAGTTTGCTGTGCATCATTAAATGAGCAGATTTGGTTCATCACATCCTTCTGCTATTCTATTTCTGCCTACAAACTAACTGACCATGGATTATAATCTCTGAAACAGAGGCTGGGTAATTCATATGCTGTCCTTCAAGTTACCGACACTGCATATTTTGTTCTAGCAATGGGAAATCTTATTCTTACAACTACTTACAAATCAATCTTAGTTGCCACTCTATATAACTCCTTCTTCTAGTACATACTCAGAGATTAATAACTGAGATACTGTGATCCCCAAAACCTGCATATGATCACTCTTAAAAGATATTAAGGGTTATTTTAGCTAGATTTTTATGGACATGATATAATAAAAGATTAAATGCAAACATTTGACTTAAATCTGCTTTCTATGTGGAGTTTAGGATTAAACCATTCTTTATTTTGTGTTGTTGACCTCAAATTTAATTCCTCCTGGGAGGAATTAACTTAAATCATCTTTAAATCTTTTCCTTTTTTAAAATATTATTTAAAGAGAAAAAAAACAGAGAAAAGGGCAGCAACAATACAGAATTCCAAGGAGAAAAAGAAAACAAAAAAAAAACACTAAGAAATCTCTACTTGATGAATTACATACTGTCAACTTGGAAATAGTTGTTCAAGTTACAAAATTAAAACATACAAAGTAGACATTCAAACAGTGATACTGTTAAGGGTTCTGCTCACCTATCTTAACACAAACAGTAAAATGGTCCTCCATCTTACACACTTAAACATACATGCACTTATATCCTATAGAGCACTTTCTTTTTCCTTTCTTTTTTACATTAGCAATTACACAATTTGAGTTTTATTACTCCTACATTTCTTAATATTTTTTACACTAGAGACACAATGTGATATTTATAAATATGATTCTTATTTATTTCACTAACGAGGGTAGTCTCAAGTTGTCTCCATTTACCTATGAAGGCCTCAAGGTTATCCTTTCTCATTGCTGACTAATATTCCATTGTATAAAAATACCACATCTTTTTCATCTACTCTGTGGTTGATGGGCATCTTGGTTGTTTCCAAGATTTAGCTATTATAAATTGTGCTGCTATGAACATGGGTGCACATATATCACTGTAATATGACCTTCTCAGTTTTTCTGGGAAAATACCCAGGGTGGGGGGATAGCTGCGTTAAATGGAGCTTCCAATCCTAGTCTTATAAGAATTCTCAATACTAATTTCCATAGTGGTTGTACCAGTCTACACTCTCACCAACAGTGGAGCAGTGTTCCTTTTTCCCTGTAGCCTCACCAACATTTCTCATAAGTTGATTTCTTGATGGAAGCTATTCCTTCCAGAGTGAGATGAAATGTCAATGTTTCTTTAATTTCCATTTCTTGAATGACCAGTGATGGTGAACATTTCTTCATGCATTTATTTGCCATTTGTATACCTTTATCTGAGAACTGTGTGCTCATCTCAGATGCCCATTTTTGGAGAGGGTCTTTGAATTTGGGGGTTTGATATTTTTTAATTCTTTATATGTTCTTGATATAAGTCCATTATCTGAGGGGTTGCTGGTTAAAATTCTTTCCAGTTCTGTGGTTTTTCTTTTCACCCTGTTGGTGATTTCTTTTGAAGTACAGAAACTTTTCAATAATATGAGATCCCAGTTGTTGATTCTCTGAAGCGTTTCCCATGCAGTTTGTGTTTTGTTCATGAATTCTCTGCCTACCTCTATGTCTCTAAGACTTCTACGTACCATATCTTCTAGTAGATTTAGTGTTTCTGTTTTAATGTTTAGGACTTTGTTCCATTTAGACTTTAGTTTTGTGCATGGTAATAGGCATGGGTCTAGTTTCATTCTTCTGCATGTGGAGAGCCAATTTTTCCAACACCATTTATTAAAGAGGCTATCCTTCCTCCAGTGAACATGTTTAGCCCCTTTGTCAAATATCAGGTGGCTGAGTGTCTTTGTACATATATACTTGCATCTTCTAATCTGTTCCATTGATCCTCAGGTCTATTTCTTTGTTAGTCTCATAACCCTTTTCTGTTTACCAACTTGCCATAATCTGGTATTCCTGTATGTACATGGACTAGTTTGTGCTGAATTTTATCTGCAAATCCTCAGTCAAACATTACTGGTCACCAGAATCCTGTAGCTGCTGACTGAATGTTGATTCTTTTAGTTGTGTGCACAAACTAAGAAAACATTTTTTTTCTGAGAGCACAAAATGCAAACATGGATGCAAAAAAGTGAATGCTCTTCTGACTTAAATAAAGCCTATATTCAGATGAGAGGTCTTTCAAGCACTTGCACTTCTGTATTATTTCACTATTATTTCTCAACTGAATTATCATGAAGATCTAAAAATTTAAATAACAAAATCAAGGTGTTGTGTGTCTGACATAGAAACAAGCATGATTAATGAGAAATGAAGTGAAAGATTTACAGAAATTGGCACTATACATAGAAGTGAAGATGATCATTACTGAATCATTCAAACAGAGCAAAATATTGCAGACAAAATAATGAGTTACCTTTCAAAATAATAAATAGATATTTACACGATATTATTTTACTTTGTGTGGACTTTATAATACTCCAAATAAGAGCACTTGTTTAGGATTATTATTGTTCTCAAAAAATTTTCAGAACAAAATAATGTTACCAAATAAAATAATAAACAACATGAATTTTTCTACTGCAGATATACTATGATGTACATTTTATATATGCCAAAATTAATCATTTTAATTTTCTTGCTGCAAAATGATTTAACAATAAGTCAAACGTTTGTTTTCTTCTACAGTTTGAAGATATCTAAGTTGACAAGTTAATCGTTAATTAAGATGTAAAATTTTAAACCTAAGATACAAAAGAGTCTTGAAATTTGACACCAAAGAATGTTGGAAGGAATCATGATCAGTGATTTTCTTCAATTCATCTAAGAACTAAGGTTGCATGGCAAACTGCCACTCTAGTATTTTAAGAGATTAGACCCACAAGGAGAAATAGAGCAACCCAGATCTACTTCCCTGGAGCCAGTGCTGCTGTTTCTGATAATTACCTGTGCTAAAGTTGGCTGACACATCCTTCCCTGAATGTAAATGCTGCCTCACATCCATCATCAAGTAAGACTATTAATCAATTCACCTTGCCATAAAAGGGATAGGGAAAGCTAATATCCACTTCACTACAGGGTACACTTTATGAATTGTCTCCTGATTAGTAAAATTTAATAATGATAGGAATTTTTATTTTATGTTAATGTCCTGCGGCATGATTTCATCTATTTTTGAGCAAAAAGAAGAGAATTAATATCGAAAAATGCAGCCCTTACGAGCCAGATACTGGGCAGTCTTTGCTAGGAGTTGACCTGCAATCCTTAATTTGACTTTCTGTTCTTTTAAAAATAAAATTTTCTTCAAGAACAAATAATAGACAAGATTAGTCTTTGATCATAATATGTATAGACAAAAGAAAGAATGTAAGACATGCAATCATGTCTCTATTCCTACAAATATAAGCCACAAAATGACCAAATATCTATAATTTCCAACTAATAAAATGGAACATCTTTATACAATTAAAGGTGTTTTTATTTAAAAAAAATTTCCTTGCAGGTAAGGTGTGAGGATGACTCACACATGATTCTTCCCATTTTCTAGGCATTTCTCAAACTACCCAGTTATAAGATTAACATCATTTCCTGATAGCATCTAATCAAAAGCATAATACTACATTTTTGAAACTTCCCACAGAACTCCTAAATCTTCCTATTGAAAAGCCGCAGGGTTTTCTCTTAAGGCCATGACCCAATATAATCAAATTTGTTTCACTGTTCTTGGGTTCCACCTAATTGATTTTGGGGGTAAGAATGATTTTATTTTAATATGAATAAGCAGCTAATAATTGCTACAAAAATATTATGCAATGTAGCTATTATTTTAATTTCCATGTAAAATATATTTTTTTCTTAGAGTTATCATAAAATTTAATATTTTTTTATTCGTTTTCACTATCTCCATCATTGTCTTTCATTTTACTCTCTATATCTTTCAAGGAGAGAATTAAAAGTATTAGTGAGTTATAAAAGAGGTTAAATTGATACAATCAATCATACATTTAAGAAGCAGTAGGTGTTACAAGGTAGGGGAACAAGATTTATAAAGTATATAAAAGTATTATGCCAGATAACATTTAAAATGAAGTATGACTTTTAAGACTACTGAGAAGCTGGGTGCTGTGGGTTAATGTACTTTGTCCCTGGGTACTTATGTGTTGATGTCTTGGTCTTCAGTGTGGTGATGTGAAAGTGGGTGGGATTTCAGGAGGAGAGTCTTACTGGGATGTCATTTAGTCTTTTGGTAGCTTTGTGATAAAAAGGAGTGAAGTAATTCTGTGACACCTTGAGGTAATTCTCACAAAAATGAGTTAAATCCACAAAAATGAAAATCTGAGCCAGATCACACAATCAATACATGACCTCCAGGCTGACAATATGTTCCCTTCCTCTTGTAGGTTCTTGTGCCCTTGTGAACCATTTAGCATGAAGTCTTTACCAGAGTTAAACTTAATAATGATTCCATCTTTTTCATCCTTTAGACCAATATGATACATAAATCTTTTTCTTTTATAAATTACCAGTCCTGGGTAGTGTGTTATAGTAACAAAGAACACAGTGGATACACAGTATACACTGACTTGAGAAATTATGGAAAATAATGTTGAGAAACAATGATGTATTACAGTTGATACATACCTTGCAAATAAATATGTGGATGTGTATACAACCTACAAACAATGGGAGGCAATATCAATCCCTAAGAAGGAATATATAACTCTCAAATTATTAGTGTTGAAGGGAAATATCATATTCATATTGAAAAACATATTTTCTCTCTGTAAGAATATGGATTCCAGAATGAAAGGCATGGGAGAGTCTCATCCCAGTGGAATCAGTTTAGAAAACCTAAATAAATTGCATGTTTGAAAAGTGAAATTTAAAATTAAATTTGTCTAGTTGATAACAATTATCACTATAAATTGAAATATCTATGCCTATATCACAAAAGGTAATAGCTTCATGTAGATTTAACATATAGCTATTGTTCTAGTTGAAACAAGAGGCATCCTTCACTGAGAGTTCTATCTAAATTTTGTAGTCTTAGCATTATTCTGTTTCTAGAATTTTCTGGGTATTCTTGACATGACCATTTTGGCTTGACAGTGCAGAAAGGATTAAAAAAATGTCATTCTGAGAATCTTTCAAATACTCCTGAATATTTTTTATTCACTAACAAATGTTCTATCAAGGAAGAGAAAGAAAAAATAAATTTTGTACAACCTATGAAAACTTTAAAGAAGGATAGAAATCTGCATATTTATTCAAAAGTAATATTGCTGCACACACTATTACACCTTGATTAATCAATCAACAATAAATTAATCTTCAGACATTTTTATCAGAATAAAATGCATATTTAAACACAAAAATAGTGATTCCATTAACACTCTTTCAAATTTTTTACTTACTTCTTTGAAGCAAATTGAAACTAATAATATCTTCAGATAGTGAAAGATAACTCTAACATTAAATACTATTAACTATGACATATTCACCCTTCAAACTAGCAGTAGTGTTTTATGGACACTAAATATGAATTGCTAACTTTGTTCCAGATACTTCCCTTGCACTTGGAAGACATTGGTTCAAAAAAAAAAAAAAAAGGAAAAGAAAAGTTGCTTACTCTTAGCAAGCATGCATTTTAGAAGGCATTAGCAAAACAATGAGCAACATTTATTATAAATACGTAATTTATTCAATGTCTGAGTACAATTAGTGACACCAACAAGGAAGAAAATACAGCAGTGTAATACTGGATAGTATTGGTGTAAAAGAACAAATATTCCATATGTTTATTGTCAAAATAGTTGATCAGATTACCACATATAGGAATGCAAAATTATCACACAACATAAGCCCTGTTTCTTTCAATGCACTAATATAATGAATAGTACCATTATCTTATCTGTGTGTATATTTTGCTTTTTTCTTTTTACCTTTCCCCTATCCCAGTTGTTCTTTCCTTTTGAGCAGTTTCTTTGCCTTTTCACTGTGTCTATTGTACCTTTGGGATCTTATCTGCTCTTTCAGTTTCTTATATGAGAGAGACAACACATTGTTTACACATGCAAGTCTTATTTATTTCATTTACAAATATGGTCCTAGTTACATTCATTTACCTCTAAAAGACTCAAGTTTGCCTTCTTTTTAGTTGAGTAGCATAAAAATATATCTTTTGTGTTCTGTACTTTTTTAATGGTTTTTAAAAATTCTCTTTAAATAAATACATATGAATAAATAAGTATAAATAGTCCAAGGAGAGTTAAAGGAGAGGGTAAGGTTGTTCAAGATAATTAAAATAAAGAAAAGAAAATGAACTCAACTGGGCTGTAACAAAAAAGAGCAAGAGAGATTTCAGTGTAATCAAAGTCTTGGGGATTAGGAGAGAGGCTGGTCAGTGCTCTGAGGCCTGGTCTGTTCACCGGTAGGTACTTACTGAATTTAGCCTCCTGCCCTCCCACAAAGCCTGGAGGTGTAGGTGTTGGCTTTCTTGATCGTTGCACTTCAAAAAGATAGTTCTCAGAACTTTGAGAAATTATTTCCAGGTTTTTTAATCAGTGAAAGACTGGAAAAAAACTTGATTATGAACACAGCACAGACTAAGAAAATTCATAAATTAAAAAAATCTTCCAGAGTTTGTAATTCAAGAGTGTTTCGATTAAATAAAAGAATGGCTCTAATCAGGATGAAAAGTGTTTAAAGTTTAACAAAGCTGATTGGTAATTTAAAGCTAGCTTGGCCATGGTTATCAAATCAGTACGGTGGCTGACCAAACTTTTATTTAGAATAAATAAATGACTCAATATGCAGTAGAAGGAGAAGAACAACGTTGATGGCAGAAGAAGCCATACCTAAACTCATGAGCAGGCCGGCTCACATGTTTAAGGAAAACAAGGGCCATTATATGTCTGAAATGGACTGAAAAGTAAGGAAAATGTTGGTGAATTTAGAAAGACAAAATGGACTGTGGCATCTTGGATGCTGCAAGGTACCATAAACATTTCAGGTTTAACCCTTAAATAACTAGAAATTTTCACCTTGTTGCTCTTTACACACAATAAAAGGAAAATTTAAATTGCAAATCAATGAATGACAAAAATACATAAGAATAAAGAGAAATGATAAAAAATAAGCAATATAACATTAACAAAGATTTTATGCAATAATTTCCCTAACTTTTCAACCAGGCAAGCTGAATAATAGTAAAATTTTTAAATACAAAATTCAGTAAACTGTGAGCATGAATAATACTATATTTATGCCTTTATTCCCAAAGGAACATCATTGTGTCTAAGTTTTATTCTAGTCACTTGCATTTGTTTTCAAAATGATTGTATTCCTAAGACCATGTGATACAAACTTATCAATTTATAAACAATTTACACTCATGTGGAATTTCACTGTCAGTGTTTGCCAACTGAGAGAGAAAAAAGTAATGCAGCATGTTGATTCATTGAAAATGGCTTGCAAACTGCTAAACTCATAAAGTGTGCATACAAATAATTTCCAGCTGTTATGAAGCCAGTCAAATGGCATTTCACTATACAAAATGCATACAGAAATTATTGGCCTTCAATGAGTTCATGTATGCTTCCTGGAGAGAGTGCTTGAAAGGAACCATCATACACATGTCCATTTTTCCTTTTATTAGCATCAAATTTTAATTACCTTTTATCATTCTCTGACTAACAGGCTCATTGAACCCAAGGAAAAAGTCCTTCTTTCCAGAGTAACATGACTTTATTATGTTATATTAAGTATTATCTTAAGCATTCTTGAACAAGAAAGAAGGAACAAAATAAATTTTATATATTTGCAATGGATTCTTACATGAAGAACTTTATATTCATTGGACACTCATATGACTCTGCTATCTTATTTGGTTTGCAAGATACTGACACAACACAACATATTTGGTTAGCCACATACTGATACACCTTAAGCATTTAGCAGGTATTAGGTAAGCCTTTATAAACTGGCCTTCCTGTAAATAATAAAATTATATAACCTAGGATGGGTACATTTATTGATTAACTACTGTCTTTGTGAAATTTTAATGAAACCATAATTAGACAAAAAGAAACTTCCCCTGCTGCATTGTCATATCCACTAACTATATATACTAAAGATCACTTAAACTGTGTCACATACTTATAATTTTAATCTGTATTCAGTATAATCTAGTGGTAAAGTCAAATATATTTATCTATGAATTTTTTCCTACAGAATCTATAGTAAATGGTAAAATGGTAGCCTAAACACTTTTATTAACATATATTCTTTTATTATATTACCTTATCTTAGCACACATTAATTTTCCATATTTTCTTGCTTAAAGAAATGACTAAGTTACCGCTATAGAGAAACAGGCTGTGGCAAATTTTGAAACAACTACTAAGGGTCTTGCACCCTTTCCCAAGTCAATCATTGAGTTCCACTAACAAGGAAGACATTCAATATCAGGACCAGCCTTATATACTTTCCAGTTCTCATTAATCCCCAAGACACATAAAATTTGTAATTTTAAAGTGGAATATGTCTGCCAAGCACGAGAGTGTACTCCTGTAATCCCCAGAGGGCTGAGACAAGTGGATCGCAATTTCAATTCCTTTTGGTCAATTTAGAAACTTAACAAGACCCTTTATTAAAAAAAAATTCATTTCCAATCATTTTAAGATCACTAACTGAATTTAATAGAATTCTTTTAATTTTTATGCCAAAAACATCAATAGTTACAATTATGGGTGTTGAATACTTCACTACCAATGTTATTCAAAATACTTTATCCTCACACCAAGAAAGAGGAGTTTCTGTTTAGTTTTGTTAAACACACTAGGCATAGAAGTTAACATAGAATACTATAGAATGCCTAGTATGTTAAACAAAACTAAACAGAAACTCCTCTTAGCGAGAAGAATGCAGTACATGGTTCCAAATTCTTTAAACAAACTCTGAAGATCTTTGCTTAGCCAAAATTCAGTTAAGATCTAGACATTTCTCCTAGACCCATTTTTGCATTTCCTTATTTAATACAATTAACAAAGAACACTGGTAACTAGCTTAGTAATAATAATTCCTCAATCTCAGTATTTCTTCATCCTAGATAAATAATCATGATTTCATCCTTTAACATACCTAGTTGATATTTGATCTCCCAGGTGTAAACAAAAATCTTCATAGTTGTATTTTTCAAGATTCCCCTCAACTCTGATGTTTGCTTTTAGTGATTTTCCACCTACTGATATCCAGACTTCTCCCCAGCTATAAATTCTCACTCTCCGGAGTTAAGTACAATCCACTTTACCCTTAGCAAATCCCCATGGACATGATGGCTGAAGTACTGCAGTGGTCTTATGCAGTAAAGTAGTAGGTCTCACTGTGTGCAAACATCACTGAATGTGTATCTCACTACACCATAACATTAAGGTCTTCCCTTTTCTGAAACTGATAAAAAAGGAAACATTGATATTATTGAGTTCAACACAACACACTTTTTTTTTTTGTATTTGTGATGGAACTGACAACCTCACACTTGCCAGGCAGGTACTTGTGCCACTGAGCTAAACCCCCAGAGCACAAAATGCGATTTTATATTGGCTTTTTTCTTAAATAAAACAGCAGTGACACTTTCAAGTGATTTGCATCATGAAAGTAATGAATTGCTCTTCAGATATATGCACTAAAAAATTAACTGGTTACCTATAAAAATTAATAAGACAAAATTGATATGAGAATCAAGATACATCATAAATATTTTAATATAAAGCCCTACTAATTCATGTAATCAATCCAGAATTTCAGATTTATGGCTTGTTTGCAACACACATTTCTCAAATGTATATTACTTGAAATTTATTTTTACCTTTCATTTAATTAAGTATAAATATACAATTTATATCTTGGCTAAAAGTACATAATATTGAGAAAATCTGTTACTTTTCATAGCTTTTGTGGATATTACCAAACAAAATATAAATTTATGTTATGAATTTATTTTCAGTTGAAGGGTGAAAATTCTTTTAACTGTAGATAAAATATATTTTCCAGTGTTGTACTTAAAATCTACATTTTTCAAGTTATTAATGGACAATATTTTCAAGACACATTGTTTTATTTTTTCCCTCAGATTAAGTTTTATAGATCCTTTCTGCTTGTGAGAGAGCCTGAATGACTCTTTTGTTGTCCAATGGACCGGGACGTTGCTATGGTTCGTATCCAGATATCTCCCCAACGACTCCTATGCACATAGGTGAGGGTTGGAGAAGTGACTAGATCATGTGGCATGATGCTCACCAGTGATTAGTCCACTGATGAGTTCACAGCTACCATGATGTGAGCTGGAGGCTGGTGAGAGGAGTGGAGTCACTGGGGCTAGGGCCTTGCCCCTCTCTCTCATCCGTTCTTACTCTCACTTTCCTGTCTATAATGCTGTTAATGACTTCTCTGCCATGTCCTTGTGTTAAGCTGCCCTTGGAGCCAGCTGACTATGAGCTGAATTCTCTGTGCACTGTGATCCTAGAAAAACCTCTTCTCCTTAAACCTTCCAGGGTTATGAGCTGAAACAAGTGTAAAATCTTTGCTATTTAATAGGTTACTATGTTTAATGCTCTTAAAATCTAATATATACCACTAAAAATATAAATAAGGCAAAAATTTCATGGAGAAAAAAGAAAGAATATTGACAGAATTAAGGATATTAGCTTTGCGCAGTGGCAGTATCGTAGCCAATGAGGTTTATCCGAGGCGCGATTATTGCTAATAGAATTAAGGATATTAAGGGTCTCACAGTATGAAAAGTTCTGAATTGATAAATTATTTCAAACTAGAGACACTTCAGATGTTATAACTTCAAACATAGTCAATTGGCCTGTCTTTTTCCCATAGGCAGTAAGCTATAAAGATTCTTTTTAGAGAGATGTCCTTCACATAGTCAAATCAAGTGAACCATTCCATTGAGACTGGTAATAGGGATGGCTGTGAAACCTAAACCTGGGAGTAACTCCACTTTTCCAGTAATTTAAACATTTCACAATGTACATGTCTTAGTTGCTCCCCTAGAATTTAATATCTTAGCCAATTGCTATTTTTCTTTACATTTCTTCAAAAATTTATTGTAGTTTGTATAGTAAGTATGAAAACATCATGCATGGTCATTTTTTGGTCTTCTTTTGGGGAATCTGCACTTGAATGAAGAATATACATATATATATACCTTGTAGTCATTTCTCATTGATCAGCTCTTGTGTTTCCTGCTGTCCTATACCAAACCAAGGAGGCCACATAAAAACTGAAGTGGAAGAGAGGATGTCTTCTCTCATCCCTACCATGCAAATCATTCTTCGTCATCTCAACAGCCCACAGGGGACAGAATGAGTGAAAACAGAACCTATTGAAGTACAAGAGTTAAAATGGTATTGTCACCACTATGGGGTAATGCTTGAGAACTCTGCAAAAACTACCTGAGCGCAGTAACTCAGATGAATGTTTAACAGATGTGTGACTGTGACATGTTAAGCGATGGTCTAGTGTTTATGCATCTTTAAATATAAAATGCAAATGGTAAGTACATATTTTTTTGCCGTGCAATGACAAAGTATAATGGAGTCCAGGCTTAAAGGAAAATGTAGCACTGCTAATCTTACCTATCTTTAAAATGTTCATAGTTTGTTCAATATGGATTTTCCTGCATTATTTTTATTTTTCTTCATACTATATTAGAGTATTTATTTTACTAATTTATTGTTTAGAGTACTTTAAGATTGCTGTCCATGCACCTAAATGTAACATTTGGTTTTGGATTTGATGCTTCACATTATTCAAGAGAGGTGAATTCATTAAAATATATAAATAATTTACAATAAACTTAGTACAATCCAACCCATAAAGGAATAAGTATAATGATTATAAATCAAAAAAATCACTACTAATACCAATCATGTTGCTGGGAAAAATTTTGAAATATATCAAATTAGATATAGGACAAGTTTTAATATTGAAATTCTAGATATTTAATTTTGGTTTATAATACTTCATAGTGTTAATCCTGAAGCCTTTGTGACTAAACATCTAATTGAAAATCCAAAACCATATCTCAGATAAATATTTAAGTTCAGAGAATATTTTTAAAAAGAAAAGCAAAATTCTTTGTAATAATAGAGAATTTTTAAGATAGTTCTTTCTTTAAACTTATAAAATCTCAATCACCTCCAACACAATGAGAAACTTAAGAGTACATTGAATCTACTTTTTATCCAGAGAGGATCAGAAGATCTTTGAAAAAAATCTGTTTATGTGAGCTTTAGGTTAAAATTCAAGAACAGAGTCCTGTAAACCCAACGAAGAGAGAATTAGAGCATCACTTTAGAGATAAAATTTGGAAGTTTAAGTAGGTTACTTACGTTGCTTGTCAAGAATTATAATCACTGGCTAAAACCTTTTCTCTGCACAATAATAACCACAACTCTCTCATATTAGCCATAAATATTACTTATTGCATGCAATTCCAATATGTCTATTATCAGAAAATTTTTGAAAAAAATTCATATTTTACATAAATTTTTATTTAAAATTAAATAATTTTTGATGTTAAATATTCTTTGACAACATATTTACTATATCATATGTCTATATTTAAATTGCTTATTTTATTTTTATTAACCTATTTTTGAAATGTAATTATGAAATAACATGTAATAAATCTTAGTTCTATGTATCCTCTGATAATATACATAGAATTCACATCAAATATTATTATGATAAAGTGTTTTTATAAAATCATTAATTCATATTTCCTAATTGTCTAGCAGAAATATAAACTAAGAACCAGTGACATTCCAGTATGTGTTTACGCACTTGAGTATGAAAAATTATTTTGTATTTATTGTTTCAGTGTTTTGGAAAGAACTATTATTTATTTGTTGGTCTAGTAATACTTATTTTGTTGTTTATTTATTTTTCAATGCTTTATTGTAGTAAAGGACTCAAAATAAAATGTACCATCTTAACTATTTGTAGGTATATATTTGATATTGTTAAATAAATTAATAATATGTGCTGTTTTCACCACTACTATCTGCAAGTTTCTTTTTGTCATTTGAAACTAAAACTCTGTATTTATTAAAGAAAAATTCTTCCTTCTCTTTATCCAGAGCTTAGCAACTAAAATTCTACTTACCGTCTATGCGTTTATTAACCCCCCACACACAAACTGTTGTTCTTTACACCATAGTGTAGAACACTTCTATTTAACAACATATTTGGAGGTTCCCTCCCACTGGTGAATTCTCAGTTCCATAGCAATCATTAATCGTTGATCACTTGGATGTTTATTGATCACAGATCCATCCTATCTGTGCATCTGACTGACCAACTGTGAATCAGCTGTTTCTTGAGCTCAGTCTTCTGCTGCACTGGGTCGCAGAACTCACTAAAGGACTTCACTAATTTTTACAAAATATCACCACTCAGAATAGCCAAATGAAAACATGCGCAAGACAAAATATGAGGGAAGAAGCAAGAAAATTCCACACCTCAATGTGTTCACCTTCGAGGAAGCCCTGCAAAGTGCATGCATGTTCTGGTGGTTTTCGTTTTTGATTTTTGCTTTTGTTTTGCTTTTAATGGAGGTTTAAATACATAGACATCATTACTTAAATCAATGGCCTTTGGCAATCAGTTCAACCCTCCATCTTTGCTGTCGGGCTTTGATATTACCAATAGTATGCAAAAATATGCATGACCCAAGAGTCTCTAAGGCTTTTAAAATTGATGTGCCAGGATCTTTTTTAAATTTTTTTTCATATTTTTTTGCTTTCAACCTCTCTGTTTTGTTTTTTGTCTTCAAAGTACATTTTTTTCTAGAGGGCACAGAGTTTTTCTATTTTGTAAATCTGAATTTTGATTGGAAAGTTTAATTCAGAAGCATTTAAAGTAATTATGTATAAGAAAGTATTTTTCAATTCTATTTCTTTTTCCTTTTTATAGCTTTTTAGCTTTGCTGGTCCTCTTTTACTTTAGTGTATTGTTTTGTAGTTCATTGACCTTTTATAGTAAAATATTTAAATGTCTTTATCACTTTCTTTTTTGTGTAGTCAATTTAAATAGGTTTAGAGTGTCATACTCTGACTCAGTGGTTCCCAAAAAGGAAAAAAAAAATGAAAATGAGTACCAGCCTGTTAGATTTCCCATCACCTCCCCTGGGCTGAGAGATTCTCGCAAATGCAGGGTGAGATGCAAGTCTGGTCGCTTGACTTCTGCATTCCTCTGGTGAGAAAGGGGATTCAGTGATCCAGTGAGGGATGGGAACACATATCCTTGGCATTTCAGCAAACGTCCTTTTCTCCCACTTTTACTTCTGCATGTGATGTGCAGGTGCCCTGGACATATGTGCACAGCGGCCTTCCCACATTTGGGGAGACACAGAGACCTTTAAATCAATATCTGAGCTCCCCCTGGATGATGTGGTCCTTCCTTATACCCCAGGACTTCAAAATAGTAACAACCGACAGATTTTGTCATTGCAATTACTATCTAAAAGGGAGTTAGATAAATGGTGTTTTCTATACTGCTATCTTCCCAGAATATCACTTCCTTCTGTAAGTTCATTACTTATTAAATGTGAAAGAATCTGAGAACAACACGCTTGAAGTCCCAAAAAAAACTATAAATGAGTCTGTCATGGTTTATGTCAGTGGCTCCCAAGCCTCATGCCTTTGCAATATGCATTTGTGATTGTTTCATTGTGTAGCACTTGGATTGGTAGTGTCAGTGCTGCACCCTCCTAGATGTGGAACCAGGATGTGATATAATGGCAGGAAGAAGGTGTGTCTCTCTCTTGCCAGTTTCTGCTTGCTGTTTGGAGCCAACATGAACTGCAGCCCTGCTATGCCACCCTCCCTTGGAGCCAACTGAGTATGGACTGAAACCTCCAATAACTTCAGGAACTAAACCTTTTGTTTCCCAACTTTGGGCCTCAACTATTTTATCTTAGCGAAGAGTAAAAAGTGACTAAGACAGAGTCCCATGAAAGCAACAAAGCAAGAGACATGATTTTCAAGAAGCAATCAAATGATTGTGAAATAAATAAAAATACTGACTGTGTAATTTAGTATGTATCAATTACTGTCCTCAAATTATTAGCTGTAGCATCATCACATGCATTTGTTATAGTTGCCACAAATTAAAATCCAAGGTCCTTTCCCTGATGTTGTTAATGAGATAGCTATAAACATAGCAATATACATATTTGTTTCTTAAAATCTTTCAAGAAACAAGTGTGTGATAATTTTCAAGATAAAATCTTAGATACATATTATTTGATTGCCTGAAATGACCCATTGAGTGAACACTAAAGGTAAAAGTTACCTGGAAAATTTGTAGAAATTTACATAGATTCAAAATATTTATTTACAAAAAATGTACAACATAGCTCCATCTGAATATATTTGTAAACTGAATCATTATCAGAATTTCAATAATTGCACACTGAGAAAGTATACAATTTACAAAATATTAATTGTATAACCAAACAAGCATGTGTAAAATATGTTTGTGTTAAGTGCATAAATTAGAAATCTCTACAAAATTATAGCATTTTAGGGTAAATAGGTGCTTCAGTTGAAAAATATCAGATTTATTTTGATATCAAAGGGAGAACAAGATAAATTGAAATGCAGAAACATGGAAGAAAATGGTAAGAAGGAAAAAGACTTAGACTTAGAGCTTTTTACTTGAATATAATTTCCAATGTAGACGTTAACAGTAGTATTTATATTTTTAGAGTTCTGTGGAGAATTATTATGGCAGTTTGCATTACTCAATTATAAGGCGTTGATAATTCTGATATGTATTTATTAGCTTTCCAGTACTGAGACAAAGAAACTGACATCCTCAATGCAAAAGAGAAGACATGTGTTTGGTTTTATGATTTCAAGGATTTCAGTGCATGGATTTGGGCTTTCAAGGCAGGGATGTAGTCGTGGATGGGCATGGTAGAGAGAAGCTACGTAAATATGGTAACCATGAGGCGGAGAGTGTGATAGTCAGAAAAAGGTTCAGTGGGGCCAGATGGCGTAGACCCTCTTGTCAGGGCACATCTCCTAATAGACCCATAACACTGAACTCACCATGGCTTAACCCAGTGATGAGGTCAGCTCTCACAATCCTATCATATCACCAGGAATCCCTTAATCCAGTCAGGGTGATAGCCAATTTTAAGTGCCACACCAAGGCAGCCAGTAAAACATAAAAGTAAAATGATGATATTCATGTTAAGTTTTATTGGAGCATCAATCACTGCAGGGAACTGTCAGAGAACTGTGCTAATGTCATGCCAATTTCAATTTTTATAAGACTATCTTTGACCCTTTATATTATGAAAACAAGTTGCTGCCTCCCATCCAATTAAATACTATAATAATAATCACAATTACATGTTGAAATAATTTAGGAATATTTTTATAAATTAGTTCATAAAAAGGTCAAAAATTAAATGAAGACCAAAATGACTATTCTAGAGCTAACAAACATTTCACTGATATTAAATTGTAGTTTTAGTATACTTCATCTTCATTACTTTGAAAGATTTAATACATTTCTTAATGAGTTTATAAATATTTTAATAAGGGTTCTGATATCTTTTAGTTAGGACTGTGTATCATACTCAGGGTCAAATTTTCTGCAATTATAATTGTACTATATTCTGAATTACAGACTCTCTAAAGTTACCACATATGAATGATTCTTTTTGCTTGAAGTAGAATGAACATATTTTTTATGACTCTCACACTTTTCAGTCAATCATTTTGTGTAGAAAAATATCTTTATGCCCTGCATCTGATACTACCTCAAGGTGCACAAGAGGGACTGGTGGGCCTAATCGGACTGCACTAAGCAAGTCCCAGGCAGCCAGTGGGGCTGGGAGCCCACCCTAAGCCCTGACTGTGCACGCTTCGGTGGTGGGCAGAATCCCAACTTGCACTGGGCAAACTTGGAACCCTGTGCTCAGGCAGTAAGACCACGCCATCTGTCTGATACCACTCCAAGGCTCACAAGAGGGACCAGCAGGCCTAACCTGACTGGGCTCCGCAAAATCCAAGCAGCTAGCAGGCTGGGAACCCACCCTGGGCCCTGACTGAGCACACTCAGGTGGTGGCGGTAGAATCCCAGCCTGCACTGCGGAAACTTGGAATTCTAAGCCCAAAAGAACCTTGGACTACAGCGGACTATCTGTGCTGGTTTGAAGGGAGATTAAGCCACTGCCTCACCAAAACAAAAGATCTCAGCTGGTTCCAGTCAGGGTGGTAAGTATGCCCCTAAAATAGAGGTGTACATTGGGTAAATAGGGCCAGTAGTAAACTAACTGTAAGAACTAACTGTAAGACATTGGTAAGTCTGACAAGAGTGAGGGTGACCCCTTCCTCATCAGGCAGAGTGAGGAGTGTGTCAAAAAGGACTCCCCCAACTAGTAGAAAATCAAAAGGGCCTAGGAGACACACAGGGACACAATAGGGACACAGTAGGGCCTCAACCGACAAAAACACTATAGGCAGGGAGATTTGATTACATGGAATAACCTGAAGATAAAGTACTAGAAGGAACTAAAAGTTGACCTACATCAATACTACTAGGCTTGTCAGCCCAGGAAGAATACAGGACTCACCCAACAGGCCCTGCAGCAGGAAGTCAGGTGACTGGCCCATTTATTCATTGTGGGACCCAGCAACTGGACAAACATCAACCTTACAGTAAGACACCAAGATATACACTACCAACAGTTGACACTAGCGGGTCTGAAGGATTGAATGAACACTAACTCCAAAGAGGAAAATGGAAAAACAAAAAAGCAAACTGCAATGTCAAACATCCAGTCCACCAGTTGTAAGTACAGAGGACATGGAAATAGATGACTCCAAAGGTAACACTTCAGAAATCTCCAAAAAGATAGCAAATGAAATAGAAAACCAACTCCATGAGGCCATAGAGGAAATCAAATTAGAAGTACTCTCCCATGTAAAGATAGAAGAAACAACCTTAGTAAAGGAGTTGCTGAGCACAGCTAAAGAAGAAATAGAGAAAAAAGTACAGGAACATAGGAAACTGATTGAAACCTTGAACGAACAATATAGAAAACAAGCAGAATTCATGAAGCAAACTGAAAGAGACATCCAAGAAACAAAAAATTCGATTCACAGCATGCAAAACCCTTTAAATGAAGCTGAGGATAGGATTTCAGACCTTGAGGACAGGATCTCAAATAGTGATCTTGAAAGGATAGAAATTTTAAAAATAACAAAGCAGCACAAAATGACAATCCAGAAGCTTCAAGATGATGCCAAGAGCAGCAAAATAAGATTAATAGGCATTAGTGAAGATGCTGGAATCAATAAAAATGACATATCTAAAATATTCACAGAAATAATAGGAGAAAATTTCCCAAACATGGGGAAAAATCTTATATGGAGATAAGTGAGGCATATAGAATGCCAAACAGTCACAACCAACATAAATCTATACCCAGACACTTAATAATTAAGATCTCAGACATACAACATAAAAACAGAATACTAAAAGCTGGTAGAGATAAAACACAAGTCACCTGTTGAGGAAAGCCCATTACAATCACAGCAGGCTTTTCAGCACCAACCCTCAAGTCAAGATGTGATTGGAGTGAGATATTTCAAGCCCTGAAAGAAAACAACTTTTGACCCAGACTGATGTACTCAGCAAAATTTTCATTCAAATTTAATGGAGAAACAAGATACTTCCATGACAGAGAACAACTGAAGAAATTCACGTCCACCAAACCAACATATACCAGAGTTGAAAGACATATACCAGACAGAGATAAAAATGACCACAATCCCCACAACAACAGAAAGAATCCACCAGGTAGGACAAGCAATTAAATAAGGGGGAAAAGCAGAAAAAAAAACTATTGGAACATAACATGGCAAAGTTGATTCAGTACATATCAGTGATATCCATAATTGTATATGGTTTCAATTCAACTATCAAAAGAAATAGGTTGTCAGAATGGATCAAGAAACATGATCCCACAATATGCTGTATACAAGCAACACATCTGACCCAAAAGGAAACTCACATATTAAAAGTCAAAGGAAGGAAAACAGTATTCCATGTAACAGGAACCTAGAAATAAGCATGGGTAACTATTCTATTTGCAGACAATGTGAACTTTAAACCTAAAATGATTAAAAGAGACAAAGAAGGTCACTACATACTTACAAGGGGAAAAATTCAAGAGGAAGAACTAACAATGATAAATATATATGCACCAAACACAGGAGGACCCAACTATGTAAGACAGATACTAAAGGACATGAAAAACCAAATACACAAGAACACAATTATTACAGAGGACCTTAACAGCCCATTGTCACAAAGTGATAGATCCACTAGACAAAAAGTCAGCAAAAAAGTAATAGAATTGAATCATACCTGTGAGCAACTGGACTTAGTAGATGTTTACAGAGTGTTCCACCCAACCACAACAGAATACATATTACTCTCAGCGGCACACAAGATATTCTCCAAAATGCACCATATATTATCTCATAAAACATTCTTAAGTAAATGCAAGGGTATTGAAATTATCCCATGAATATATCTGATCACAGTGCACTGAAATTGGAAATTAATAGCAAAAGAAATTGCAAAACTTGCGTGGATACATGGAAGTTAAACAACAACCTTTTAAACAACCAATTGAAATTAAGGAAAAAATAAAGCAATACCTACAATTTAATGAACAGGTTGAAAAAAACTATTGTAATCTGGGTGATATAATGAAAGTGGTCTTAAGAGGGAAATATACAGCAATAAATAGTCATATCAAGAAAACAGAATGAGCACAAATAAACAACTTCATCTCAAGCTACTGGAAAGAAAAGAGCAAATTAAACTCAAAAATCATAGAAGAGAGGAAATTGTAAAGATTATAAAAGAAATCAATGCAGTTGAAAATAAAAAAAAATACAAGAATTAATGAATCAAAAAGCTCTTTTTTGAGAGAATAAACAAAATTGACAAATCTCTAGCTAACCTTATAAAGAAAAGGAAAGAAAAAACCCAAATTCACACAATAAGAACTATCAAGGGGGAAATTACTTCAGATCCCATGGAAATTCAAAAGATCATAAACACCTACTTTAAGAATCTCTACTCACATACATAGGAAAACACAGAGGAAATGGACATATTTCTAGAAACATATGAACTACCAAAGCTCAACCAAGAAGATATAGCAATTTTGAATAATCAAATATCAGCTATTGAAATTTAAAATGTAATAAAAAAACTAACTTACCAACAAAGAAAAGCCCAGGTCCTGATGGATTCATGGCTGAATTCTACAAGAAATTTAGAGAAGATTTGATGCCAATACTCCTTAAACTCTTCAATGAATTTGAAAAAAACCAGTCCTCCCTAAATCATTCCTGGAGGCAAGCATAACTCGCATACCAAAACCAGAGAAAAACCCAACCAAAAAAGAGAACTAGAGGCCAATCTCACTCGTGAACACTGATGCAAAGATTCTCAATAAAATACTGGCAAATAGAATGCAGCAAATCATCAAGAAGATTATACATCATGACCAAGTGGGGTTCATTCCAAGAATGCAGGGGTGTTTTAACATACACAAATCAATAAATGTTATACACCACATCAACATAGTCAAAAACAAAAACCACATGATCACGGCAATAGATGCAAAAGAAGCTTTTGATAAAGTCCAATACATGTTCATGATAAAAACCCTTCAGAAACTGGAAATACACGGTGTCTACCTCAACCTTATAAAGGCCATCTATGACAAATCAACAGCCAATATTATACTAAGTGGACAAAAACTGAAAGCTTTCAGTTTAAAATCAGGAACAAGACAAGGATGTCCACTGTCACCACTCCTTTTCAATATAGTTCTGGAAAAACCAGCCAGGATAATCAGACAAGAGAGATATATAAAAGGAATAAAGATGGGAAAGGAAGAAGTTAAATTATCATTATTTGAAGATGACATGATACTCTATATCGAAGACCCAAAAAACTCAATTAAAATACTGCTATAGGTAATAAACAAATTCAGCAGTGTAGCTGACTACAAAGTCAATGCTCAAAAATCAATACCATTCCTGTACACAAACAAGAAATTCACTGAGAGAGAAATTATGGAAATATTGCCCTTCACAATAACATCAAAAAAAATGAAATACTTAGGAATCAAACTAAGAATGTAAACGACCTATATGGTGAAAATTATACTACACTAAAAAAGCAGATTGAAGAGGATATTAGAAAATGGAAGGATATTTCTTACTCTTGGCTAGGAAGAATCAACATTGTGAAAATGTCCATAATCTCAAAACTGTTATACAGATTTAATGCAATCCTATCAAAATACCATTGACATGCCTCACAGATCTAGAGAAAACACTGCTAAAATTCATTTGGAAACAGAAAAAACCTAGAATAGCAAAGGAAATTCTGGGAAGTAAAGGCAAGGCAGGAGGCAAATCAATTCTTGACTTTAAACTGTACTACAAAGCCACAGTGATAAAATCAGCATGGCACTGGCAAAGAAATAGACCTGAGAACCAAGGGAACAGATAAGAAGACGCAAGTATAAGTACAAAGTCACTCAGCAACCTGATATTTGACAAAGGGGCTAAACATGTTCACTGGAGGAAGGATAGCCTCTTTAATAAATGGTGTTGGAAAAATTGGCTCTCCACATGCAGAAGACTGAAACTAGATCCATGCCTATCACCATGCACAAAACTAAAGTCTAAGTGGATCAAAGACCTAAACATTAAAACAGAAACACTAAATCAACTGGAAGATATGGTAGGTAGAAGTCTTGGAGGCATAGGGGTAGGCAAAAAATTCATGAACAAAATGCAAACTGCATGGGAAACGCTTCAGAGAGTCAACAACTGGGACCTCATACAACTGAAAAGTTTCTGTACTTCAAAGGAAATCACCAGCATTGAGAAAAGAAAACCCACAGAATGGGAAAGAATTTTAGCTAGCAACCCCTCAGACAAAGGACTTATATCAAGAACATATAAAAATGGAAAAAATATCAAACCCCCCAAATTCAAAGACCCTCTCCAAAAATGGGCATCTGAGAAGAACCCACAGTTCTATGACAAATATATACAAATGGCAAATAAATACATGAATAAATGTTCACTATCACTGGTCATTCAAAAATGCAAATTAAAACAACATTGAGATTTCATCTCACACCATAAAGAATAGCTGCCATCAAGAAATCAACTCATAACAAATGTTGGCAAGGCTGTGGAGAAAAAGGAACACTGCTCCACTGTTGGTGGGAGTGAAGACTGGTGCAACCACTATGGAAATTAGTATGGAGAACTCTCAGAAGTTTAGGACTGGAAGCTCCATTTAACCCAGCTATTTCCATCCTGCGTATTTTCCCAGAAAAACTGAAAAGGTCATATCGCAGTGATATGTGTTCACCCATGTTCATAGCAGCACAATTTGTTACAGCTAAATCTTGGAAACAACCAAGATGCCCAGCAACCACAGAGTGGATGAAAAATGTGTGGCATTTTATACTACGGAGTATTACTCAGCTATGAAGAAGGATGATCTTGAGGCCTTCATAGTAAATGGAGACAACTTCAGACTATCCTCGTTAGTGAAATAAATAAGAATCATATTTATAAATATCACATTTTGTTTCTAGTGTAAAAAGTAATAAGAAATGTAGGAGTAATAAAATCCAAAATGTGTAATTGCTACTGTAAAAAGGGAAGTAAACAAAGTGCTCTAAAGGATATAACTGCATGTATGTTTAAGTGTGTAAGATGAATGACCATATTACTGTTTTTGTTAGGTCATGGAGCAGAACTATTAACAGTCTCATTGTTTGAATGTGTATTTTGTATGTTTTAGCTTTGTAACTTGAACAACTGTTTCCAAGATGACAATATGTAAGTTTTCATGTAATGATTTCTTAGTGTTTTTTGTTCTTTTCTTTTTTTATTTGAATTTTATATTGTTGCTACTTTTTTCTGTTTTGTTTTGTTTCATTTTCTCTTTAAATAAAATTTTTTTAAAAAGATATGTATCTGTTTATTCTTACATTTTTTCTGTTTTTTTCTTTCTTTGCTTAAATAAATAAATAAGGGTGTATATTTCTATGATTTTAAACATAATAGAGAGACAAATATTCTGTACCATGTAAATCAATAATGAAAAAAATCACTGGAAAGTTGAACTACTCTCATTTTTTAAAACTAATTTTAGCTGATATTAAAATTGTACCTATTTATGAGTTTAATGTACTCTTTTAATATAGCCCTATGATTGCCAAACAAATTTAATGAAATAAAAATTTTACAAGTGAAATCTACATTTCACTGTGAATTTTTAATTGTCCCTCATATGTTAGTGTCATTGTTAATTAACCATGCTTGTGTTCAACTGGACTTTAGGTACCTTCTTGGGTTGACCAAAGATCTTGTTATTCTTTAGCTTCCTATATACTCTACTTTTTCACTATAGTTTCAAGAAAATACCATTCTTCGGTGACTCTTGTAAATTCATTGGGATTTCCTGCCTTCATTTTCTGTGTCATATCTCTATTTATGAGTGTTGATTTAATCTTTATATGACCTTACATTGTTCTACATTAATAGCAGTGTCTGTGTCTGCACCATGTACCTTATGTCGTTGTGATTCTTGTCATGCTGGCATGAAGTTTTCTCTGGTTTTCTTTCTCCTTCATGCCCGTAAGGCATGTTAGTGTTGGAGACTGGGCTGTACAGGGTGGAGCTGGTGAACTCAGGCACTTCTGCTGTGGTGAAAGAGAACATATGCAGGGTGCTCTGAAGTCAAGATAACCTCAGCTCCTTTAGGAACCTGGGCTGGGACAAGATTCCAATAACTTATGGTAAGTTTTCGTTGTTTCTCTCTCTGTTTCTCTCCTCCACTGCTTTCTCTCTCAGTTGCATGTTCTACAAAAAAATGAAGTATTGTTTGCTTTTTAATTCAGCAAATATTTATTGACAGTACTACAGTTCTAAATACTAGAAGTGATCTTAGAATAAACTATACAATAATCTCTACTTTCATGGAGTTTATATTGTAAAAGTGTACGCAAGAAAAAAGTAGCCAGGAAAAAAAAAATGTTTCATGTGCTACAGAGTTGAATTGCAAGAAAAGAAGAAAGAAAAGTATTTTGAAAATGGAGACTTAGCTTTAACAGGGTTGTCAGGAAAGGTCCTTTCATAAGATGATATAAGTGCATAAGCATTTGCAGGAACATCGCATAAGTCAAGAGAACCTGTAATCCATTTCAATCATGCCTTCTGAGATGTGCAGTCAACAGCATATGAGGATATAAGTAATATCCTAATAAAGAGCTGAAGAGGTCCAAGGAGAAAGTCCTGGCAAAGAGAATTCTACACACAGATACAAATGCAAAGTATTTGAGATGCGGTGAGATGTTTCTGTAGAGTCAGCGTGTGTGGGATATGTTCAGTGCATGAATATTTATAACAAAATAAATATACCGTGTACTGGCCAGTATGTAAGTGGTATTATTATTCCTTCTGGTGTTTGTGAAAACAATCAGCAGATAAATTATATTCATCTCGTGACCTGTACAATGAAGTTGCCTAACACTGAGTGACTTCATTTGGTTAGGCTTCTTGAAATAGGTGAAGAACACACAAATATTTGCAAATCTTAGAGGCTTTTCTTTGTAGGTATTTGCATTGTGAAACATCTTATTAAAATATTTCTGCATTCTGTGGAGGGATGCCCATTCTCAGAAGAAACCCAAACACATCTGCCTAGTGATTGAAAAATAAATAGAGCTGTGGTTTCCTTTGAGTTGATGCTGTGCTTCTTCCCATCTGGGATTTTTAGCTCAATCAAAACAAAAGGGAGGCTTTGGAGAGAGAATTAAAGACATTTTCCAAGCTTTTACACATACACAGTCTGCTTTAACCCTTTTCAAGTTTCAGTTTTAGCACCCAGCGCCGCCCCACCTCAATAGTATTCTAGGGGAACTGTAACTCTTTTTTTCTAGTTGCAAATGTTGCATGTGCATGTGCATGTGTATGTGTGTATGTGTGTGTGTGTGTGTGTGTGTGTATGTGTGTGTGTGTATGTGTGTGTGTGTTCCAAAAGCATGATTTAAATGCAACAAACCAAAATAAACCACCGATTTTAAAGTAAAAATAACAGCAGGTCTTCTCTCTGCTATACTTTGGGATATTTAATTCTAAGTGTACTGTGAGTAACTCATTTCAACAACCAATTACTGCTTCAAAGACACATCGAAGTCTAAGTCAGGAAGCATCATCTGCCTCGCACCGCTGAAGTGCATGTGCTCTGTGTGAGCTAAGCCCCATGAAGCGTTGAACCAAACAACCACAGCAGGTTCCTATCCTCTTGGTTATTCAGCATTAATTTCTTAATGCCTGGTTGGGCTTGCTGATGAGTGGCCTCTATCCCTCAGGTATTCTGCAACATTGATTTCCAGCCTTGGAGTGAATTATTTGTTCGTTTTCTCTTTGCATGATTTAACACAGTTGGATTTCTCTAAAGTGGGGATGGTGGGGGGAGAGAGAAAGCTCTTGAATAGACTCGCCCTACTTGAGGTTTTCTGTTTAGTAGCACTTATGTGAATGTATATGTACTTAACAGGACTGCTAAGTTTTCTTTCAGGTGTAAAATTCTAAAATTGGCACTTAACTATCAAAGACTATAATTAATAGTGTTATTCTACCAAAAATATATAGTTTACAACTAGGATTAGTTTAATGATATATTTTCCAGGATATAAAAAGACAGAAGTCAAGTTGTTTTTCCCCCTAAAATATTGCTAGCAGACATGTTTTCTTGAGAACTAAGCCAATATATAATCTTTTTGGTTATGTGCTGTTTTATAATTTAGTGCAATTGCTTAGAGAAAAACTGGTGTCTTTTAAATTTTTCCTTGTTTTTGTATTCTTATCTAATATAACAATAAGGGCTTTCTATATCTAATTATGACACTTGCCTAACATTTATATACCAATAGTTCTTTCAATATCTGTGCAAAGATTATCTGATTTAAAATATTTTACAAATAAAAACTACCCATATAAAGCAATGGGTCCTATTTCTAGGTCACTGTCACTTTTATTATGAATATCCATCTGTCTGCAAGTTATCAGGATCTTTATAAAAGCTAAAATTTTTCATGTAAAATACTTACATTTACAGATTTTTAAAAATTAGCTATGGTGAATATTTTTATTGAATTTTTAAGGTTATATTAACATACAAAATGTTATAGAATATATCTAAAATCTATTTAAATATATAAAACTATTTTTTCTTATGAAATAAACTGTTTACTGAAAGATAGAATACAATTTTGTGTGAATCTCCAATTAGTATTTTTCAGTATTTCTTCAAATGTAATTCTGTGTTTAAAAGTACTTAAATGTGCTTATATATTTCTTACCAGTAAAAATGGTACAGTAAAAACTATCTATGCTTCATGTTTATTTTTTAAAATTATATTTAAAGGTAAAACTCTTTCATGTTTAAAAGAAAAAGAATCAGACAAAATAATGAGATAGTTTTAGCAAAACAGAAATTAAAATTATCATAATGGATTCAAATACACATCTCATAGTTTTGAATGATCCCGAAAATTCTCTATTTTCTAATGTTAGTGTTGAGATAGCTTTACATGAACAAAGTTTCAAGTTTTCCTAATAAATTAATAAATTCATATTGTATTGTGAAGTGTTAGAAATGAATATCCTAGTTTTAAGTGAATATGTTAGACTCATCACCTAGTCAACTGCTCAGTTAATTATCTTGAATTTCACAAAGAGTAGTAGTAATGTACACAAGGAAAGACTATTTTGTGTTCTAGTGAATATCCCAAACTCAAGCAAAGGAAATTATTACAGTCTGATTACTGGTTACACATCAGAAAGCCAAGTCATTAACATATATGATTCAGATTTCAAAAACCTTTCAGTTTTCACCTCATTTGGTCATATTTCTGTATCCTGTTTAGGCAATTTACTTATTTTAATATGGATGCATATGATTATTATTCAGATCATTACTCAGTTTTTCTCAGGACTAGGGACATTGACACTAACAGCATTGTGAGAACAAGAAAAAACTAAACTTAGAAGCACCTGCGTTCTTCTACAGGGACACCCACAATGGACAAGGTGGTGAAAGAGAGGAAGGCTCACAAACACATCCATCATAGCACAATTTCCTAATTATAGATTTATTAAAGTGAAGTTAGCCGTGAATGGTCAGCCAATATGCCTAAGGATATTTCCAATTATCTGCAAATTGTCTGCATCTGTGATCAGTTCTACTGTACTACTTCTGTGCCAATCAATCTCTGACCTAATGCTGTTTATTTATGTCTTTGTCAGTGTTGAGTGTAGTTTTATACGAGTCACCCATATTTTCTTCTTTGCAAATCTTTTACATGCATCCTGCATTCACATATGTTTTTGTTCCCAAAACAATACCTATCTTTAAGGAAATTAGTATAAATTCAGAAATAAAATTGGATAGTTATTGGTATTAATTTCCATTTTAAAAACTGTAAGCCAAGACGCTATTTTTTATATAGTTAGAACTGAAAACTATCATTAGAATATTCAATGAAATTATATGAAACATTTTCATACAATAATGAGGCAAAAACTATCAAAAGTCCTGATATTTAACATGCACGGTAAAATGAAGCAACGCTGTTAGGGAAGAAAATGGAAGGCATTATTTTATTTGAACACTCAAAGGTCCCATGCCAAAATAACACTGAACCAGAAAAGTAAGTTCCAGTATTAATAAATAAGTAGAATATTCCTGTGAGAATTTCTGCTTTCAAAAAGTGAATAAAAAGGTTGTTTTGTTCCAGGAAAAATAAATTTATAAAGGGTCTTCTTATACCTAGGAAGAATGTTAGAGAAAGAAGCTATATTCTACAAATTTCCTATTAACTGACAGAAACGTACTTACTTTAGCAATTCTGTCAGTGTTTGTGTGTGTGTGTGTGTGTGTGTGTGTGTACACGTGCTTGTGTGTTACCAATATATTAATTCCTTGCGGCCATGAGCAGATATAGCACTTTTCTTCCTTAAAAATCTTTAAGATGCCGTGGATTTAGCTCAACCGCATAAGCGCCTGCCTTGCGAGCAGGGCTTGTCATGAGTTCGATCCCTGGTATGGATTATATATATCTTTAAGATATGCTTAGAAAAGCCCAGACTGTTTAGCAGAAGCAAAAACAGGCCCATTAACAAAGACAAGATAAAATTTCCACCTCTGGACTTAGTCTGTATGACACAGGTTGAGAAAAAAAAAGGAAAAGAAAAAAATCCTAGTTAGACATACTCCGAAACTTTAATGAAAACTTGTATCTATTATTCAGTTTTGCTTTAAAAATAAGCTTTTCAGTGGAAATTAATATTAAAAATATTTTTGAAGAACTAGGTCCAAGGTTCATTTCAATGGACCAAAGTTGTGTCAAAAAACAGTGTGTTCATCTGAAGTGATTGACAATAAAGAAATATACAATAGAATTGGAAAACAAATGTGTACTCTGAGAAATGTAAGTGCTCTGAATATCTGTAAAGTTATTTAGAAGAGTGTTATTTTCATTCTAACAAATGACCTCATCACAATGGAAACAACCAGTAAAGAGATATTTGCTAGTAATTAATCTCATCTAGAGCACAGATAGAAAAATGTATGTTTTTTATTCTGCATAATTGTCATAGAGCTTCACAAAGAAACTATTACAGGTTTTCAGAATTAGAAATATTGATCTTCCTGAGTATATGTTCTTTCAATTCACTTGTTCTGTAATACGTTTATAGAATGGGTGCATAAAAATTTCTCCCCTAGAAAATATTTCTAGTTATGAGTATTATTACTAGTCATGATCCTTTTTATGTTTAAGGAATGTGTAAGGAATCTAATACTTTGATGTCCTCTTTGGACACTTTTCACCTTTCACACCTACTCTGGTCAACTTGGCTTTCTTTACTCCCTTAGTGGAGTACACCTGCAATTTCTACCTGTGCTCTATTGACCAAGACAAATAACATTGAAGGAAACAATGCTGTTACTATCATGGTACAGGAGTCATTGCTAAATTAATGCACAGGAAGTTACATGTATGACTTTGGGGATTTTAACAATGTACTTATGGCCTGTATGTTTTGTTTGCGTATTTTATTGTATTTGATGGTTGAGAATTCTGAAGAGCCTCATACAAGTAGATTATTATCTCCCAAAGTCAATTCAGTTATCTTAGGTGTATTTGTTTGCTTTGAGAAAGGCAGATTGTTGTCAAATGGTTAGTTATGCTAATAATGTGTGCGAGCATCCCCATACACAAACATACACAAACACAAATGCTTAGGTAGGTGTTGGTTTTACTCGCATGTTATAAATAGGTAAAATAGAGCTAGTTAAGAATCAAGATTTGCCATGGTGTCTCAGCAGTATATAACAACATTAATAAAAATGAAGCGTTAGAGACATTATAATACTTCAAAAGCAAGTAATAATCAAACCAGAGTGGGTATCTTAGTGAATCTTGTCATCATGGTAACCGTTGTAGATCACCTTGTATTGAGGTTTTATGTGACTTTTCTGCCTCATGCTTTTCTAGGAATTGTTTTGTTTTATCTTGCTTTGTTTTGTTTTTCCTGCTAATACAGAAATGATAGATATACATGTAGAGACTCATGCATGTGTAGAGCTTATAAACAGTTTATGAGAACCAACTATATAATACATGTTGAAATGAACTACTTTGAAGAAAAAGAGACACTACAATACCCAGTGCTGACTCCATAATGTCATGATGTGAAATCCAGCAAAACTATCACTTTTTGTTCAAAGTGATCTTAGCTTGCTTTGCCTTGTTTAAGTTCAACACACATTAAGGTATGGACAGCTGTTTTGAGGAGAATGAGAGACACTATGACAGCCATTCTTGGCTTCCCTAATGTCTGGTCTTGAAGACCTGTAAGCCCTCCTTGTCCTGCTCAGATCAATTCCATACTAGGTTGTTTCATGTGAATTGCCTATATGTGACAATATGGACAACTATTTGGAAGAAAACAAGAGTCAATATGATAGAGAGTGAATATCTCCGATTGTCTAGTTTTGAAATTTTTGTCTCTTATATCGCTTTCTTGTGATCCGCTTTGCTCTGTTTTGTTGTGTTTAATTTTACCCTTTTGATATAATTGCATGTATATTTGAGTGGGTAAGATGGATGACCATATTTCTGTTTTTGTCAGATCATGGAGCAGAGCTGTTAACAGTCTTACTGTGTGAATGTTTACTTTATATGTTTTAACTTTGTAATTTGAACAACTATTTCCAAGAAGTCAGTATGTAATTTGACAAGTAATAATTTCTTAGGTTTTTTTCTGTTGTTGTTTTTTTTTCCTTTTTTCCTTGGAATACTGTATTGTCTCTACCCTTTATTCTGGTTTTTTTTTGTTTTGTTTTTCTCTTTAAATAAAATTATTTTTTAAAAATAGAATCCCGATTTATATAACTAGGTAATGATGAAGATGTATTTCCTGGTAATGCCCCTTATAATTTCTCATATGTAGGACTTGTGAATATTTAGATCAAGAAAATAAAATATTTTACTTTCTGCCCTTGTATATATTGACAATTTGCCAATGAATCTTTTTGCATGTAGTTTCCAACTAGAACTGTCTTCTCAAATCAAGTATCTAGGCACCCACTCATACTAATAAGTTCTTTGTTTTGTTTTTGTGTGCTAGGAATAGAACCCAGCAACTCATGCACGTGAAGTAAGTAATCTACCACTGAACTCACACCCCCAAACCCTATCAGAGTTTGTAAATTTGACTATGTGTATGATGTAGCTCAAAAAGGATATATAATTGAACAAAAGAGATGGCACTGTGTAATTAGTAACCAGCCAAGAATTTCCAACCAAGCTCCTTTATGAAAGCAAGTGTATAATTTTCTAATAAGCATTGTATATGTTAGTCAAATACAAGACTACAGATTAATGACTTTGTCACCTCGCATCATTTACCCTAAATCTAACTCTGTTTACTACTATTTACAATTTTATATGATTTCCAAATCTCCATCAGCCTGTGTCATTCTGTTCTTAGCATCATTGTAGTTTTCAAACCTTCCGTTTTCTCAATTATTTATTTTATTAAGTAGGAGACTATTTTTTTTTTTACCAGTAAGTAAATCTCACGAATAAGGTGTACTTAGAGACTAGAGCTGGGTGTTAAGCATTCTTAGTTTTCTCTTATTGCTGAAACAAAATACCCAGAATTAAGGAAGTAAAGGTTTATTCAGCTCACAGTGTATAGAGGTTTCAGTCCATAATCAACTAACTCCAAAGCAGAATGGCACGGGAGAGCGGCAAGAGTCCACGGCAGCAGAAGACAGAAAAAGCAATAAGAGAAACGCATGCGAGAGCAAGCCTCTTTTCCTCCCTTATATTGTATTCAGGCTACACACACTGGGGTGAGTCCTTTACACCCTAGGACTTAGTTAAGCTTCTAAACTTCTCAAGTAGACACAATGAGCCAACAATTACAACATCCTAAAACAGCCACTGTAGGGCGTGTCCTCTACACTCTAAAATCTAGAACTGCGGAGTTACTTAGTTACGCTTCTAAACTTCTCAGAAATGTATCAGCTATTACACAGGCAACACTTGTGAATAGTCTCAGAGGGAATAAACCCGTGTCATCTGCCCTGTACATTTCTACAACTGCAGTATTATATAGAATTATCCTTTCTTTGTTTTCCCTCTAATATTAATGCTTGAGATCATTTCCAAAGTTCATTTGGTATTTTTTGGGGGGTGGTGAGGGTAGATCAATGCTAAATAAGAGACTTTCAGTTTTTCTTGCTCTTATATTTTGCATAATATGAAAAAAAGATTTATATTTTTAAAGCATTTACTTGCTAGTTTCTCTATCAAAGTTTGCCCAATTGAATATAGGTAAATTATTTTTTTCCTCATATAGGATCCAATTCAGTACACAAAATATGAAAATTATAAAGTATTGTGATGACTTTTATGTTTTCTCTCTATCCCTCACACGTCAACTCTGCACACACTTTCTCTTTCCATTACAGCAGAAACTGATGAGGCCTATACCGGAGCCTTCAAGCACAAAGGAGAATTTCATGTATCAGTAGACCTGCTTGTGTTTTAAAGATGCTCGCTTCAGTAACAAAGAGTGTAACTTCTGAAATAAAACCAACTGTGCTGCTCCATGTTCATTGCATAGCTCAAAGGGTTTAGAAAAACAGAGCAAGTAGTAAAGCACACTTACAGGTAGCTCCAGGGTGGTCCTGGAAATACGATTTTGCTTTATATCTTGCCCCTGAACCATTATTCTCCAGGGCCATTCCTCTGGATCACTTCCAATCTAGTATAAACTAAGCATCTTTGCCCAGCCAAGCTTTTCTTCCATGATGTTTCTCTCTTGGATTCAGTCACCATGGACTGAATCCTCTGAAATTATGAGTCAAATTAAACCTCTCTTCTCTTACATTATTGAGGATGTGTATTATCTTAGTGACAGGAAACATGATACACACTTTAAATATGTTGTTTTGCATATTCTTAATGAGAACTACCAGCTTTTGGTGAATTATTCCCACTCGGTATATATAGAGAAAAAGGAGAAATATTCACTGTTTTATGCCTTTGTTCAGAAAACTACCATCTACAAATGAAATCCAGCCCATCACTATTTTAGTAAAAGTTTTATTGGAACACAGATCTATCTATCTATTTATGTGCTTGGTTGAGTTCTTTCACACTATGAAGGCAAATTGGAATAGTGGTAACTGTGTTGTAACTAGGCAAATGTGCGGTATGAAAATAAAAAAAGTTACTATCTTCATTTCTGTGAGATGATTGCTGCCTCTGTTCTATACTATGACTGAAATCTATGTGTTCTTCATCTTCTTTTTCTTGTTGATGTTTACATTAATCTATAGGAAAGTATATTAATTCTCTATTCTTCTAGCACAAAATGTAACACTAATAATCTTTAACCACATCTTTCCAGCATGGAAATTTTACTATTTTTTCTATATGAGGTAGTAAGTGTCCTAAACCAATTTTTGAAGAGAGGATGTAATTTTCAGATTGTATTTAGCTGACAGGATGAACTTTCTTTACATTTGTTTACACACACATCATTCAAGCCAAGCTCCAGGTTGGTCTACGTTGATAAATGAGTTTAGTTTGTATAGTAGAGGGCAACTCGTCTTGGAAACTCTTTATTCTGGAGTTTTTCATCAGATTAGTTTCTAGGAATTTGGCTGTCATCTAGTTCTCTTTTCACTAGTATTTTTTTCTTTAAATTTATCAGACCTAAATTGTTTTTTAGAAAAATCTATAGCTAACTCTCTCTGGTCCCTTTTATCTGTGAAAACCTTTCTCCTGATTAATTCCATGTTGGCATTTACTTTTGGAAGACATGAACCTAACATATCTTTCTTGTTTTGTTTCCATTTGCTATTTTTTTATCTAACTTAAACCAAAAAACACACAAATTTTTAAAAAAAAGCAAAGTCATACAGAGCACCAAAACAAAATAGATGTGGAAAATCACAATTTTATTTATCTGAATTTAGCTTGAGAAATTAACAGACACAAGTCTACTAGGAGACAATTTTCTATTACTTTATACACTTCTTTAGAGAATAAATATATCTGTTGCATTTTTTCTGTACTATATTTTCAAGAAATATAGTATTCTATGGAAACAGACTTAAAAATAAGAATGAGGAGATGATGATAAGATACTTTTCTCTTTCGGCAAACTTCAGAGGTTTTCTAGCGGTCACTTTGTAAGATGGGATTTCCTAAATTCATAGTCTCTCAGTTTTGACACAGTTGAGTGTCTAAGCAGCCCCCACCTTGGAAACTCAACAGTATCTTGTAGCAGTTAAGAGTTAAGATGAACTGAGGCAAACATGCAAAAAATGCTGTTTGCTGTACTGTGGGGAAAAACAAAAACAAAAAACAAAACAAAAAAACTTTTGTCTGTGCCTTCAAAGCTCTGGTTATCTGCCTGAATCCTTAAACTGTGAAAGTTTAATTTCTAGCATGCAAACAATGTAAAATCTCATGTTCTTCACAGTGCTTGACAAAAATCTCATCAAGAATTTTAATTTAGAGAAATAACTGTAAAGAAGCATTTTGAAAGATTCTTAAACCTGAAATAAATATCCATTAAGCCTTCTTTCCCCGAATGGAAGTCTTACCTGTGTGATATAGTGGTACTTTCCATTATGCATTGTAAAACCCGATGTTAAATTGGAAAGCCCTGTATGCTTGCTACTTAAGAATTCTGAGGGGAAAAAAAAAACACTAGTCAGCAAACTAATCAAGTAATTACTTAGTTAATGTCTTCAAAATATTTTTAATCAAGCATTGATATAATAAATGGATAACTTAGTCTTACTCCTTCAAAATTCTCACCATTACCTGAGATGGAATCAGATTTGTGGTACAAATTACGGCTTTTTCAGATATTGGAGAAATGAGTGCCAGAATTCAGTCGCTTGTGTAGAGGTTTTCATGATTAAACTTCAACTTTTTAACTGTCTGTTTGCTCAGATGATGTTCCGCCATGATGATTATTTTATGCTAATAAAGTAATATTATGTACTTTTTACCAAGACAGGAAAAAGCAAAATGAGCCTGGAGAGGACTCTGCAGCTGTGTGAATTGACTGTGTGTGGTCCTCAGAGGATGTGATTATCAGATAACTGAATTATCATTAGGATAATCAGTGTACTTGGCAACTGCATTAGTGGAATTATTGTCACCGCTCTCAGCCCGTCAGTGCAGTGCTGTTTGATTTGGTATGATTTGCTCTCACAAATGCAACTGACCACATGAATGAAATCAAGAGAAAGATATAATTCTATTGCCTGTGGCTAGACAATTAAAAAAACTAATAAGTGAAAAGTGAGTAATTCCAAGCCTCTATGAGTATTTCATGATATGAAATGGTAAAATTGAAACTTCTGGGAGGAAATTTAGAGAATATGAGCTAAATCTATCATTATTAAGAAAAGATTATTTGCATCAATTTTTCACTACTACCTGTGAATCGATTCTTAGAAAAAAAATGCTGAGGTCACCCTCACCTTATCTCTTAGAACATTGGTAGTCTGAGGGTCTACAGTGACTGATCATAAATGGCTTCCATTCAGCAGTTTCTCTTTTGAAAAAAAAATCATGCTTTCAAAAGCACTAAATAAATTCTCACATGCATGTAATGCCTAATAATTTTGTGTATCTTTCCTATAAAAAGCTGGATTTCTGTTTAAGGTTAATTGAACTCCATTAATTCTGGTGGCCTAGTGACAATAGAACCTTACCTTTCAGCAATGGCAGAGTTCACTGATTCTATTCTACGAAACCTAAACCTTGATGTCCATGACAATCTTGCACATTTTCAGCACACTGAACCATGCAGGAAATTCATCTCCTGTTTATTTAATTTTACTTATTTCACATGGTTGAGTGGGCAGGTTCACACTGTGTGGAAATTCAAGGTCTTCAACTCCTACTCTCATCAATTTAACCACCTCTGACTTCCAGAGAGAACAATGAGGAACAAAATGGCTCCTTAGGGAAGCAGTCTGTGGTGTTGATGGCAGTATTCATACTTTTCTAATGTACCTTCCACCTTACCTTATTTCTTGTATCTCTCTTTCTTTTCTTCATTCCTTCACCTTCAGAACTAGTTTTTATGCAAAAATCACATAGAAGATTAGCATGAAAGAATTTGAGGACTTCATCATTGGGAATCAGAAATATCAATAGCTATTTCTCAAGTATATTAATGGAAAATTTAAAAATCATTTATTGAATTCTCTCCTTTTAAATAAGATACAGTATGTGTAAAACATTTTACACTTTTTTACCCAACAAAGGTCACAACAAACGAATCTAGGAAAAATGAAGTATTTCAAGAATAAACTACATGCATTTTTAAAAGCTAGCTATAGAAATTCCTAAAACTGATAAAAAGTATCAACAGAAATAAGCCATCAGAAAATTGTTCAATATAGAACTAACGTATGAAAAATATAGCAGTAAATGGTAAGAATGGATTTGAAAGTATGCTTATGGCATAATTCTGTGCCCTCATACATGGAAATTTTCTTTAGGCATTATTAAAAGGCAACACATTTTCATCAATAAGCTCTCAGTTCTTACTTCCTTTATAAAATCTCTATGTTAGCAGCCTTTACAATATCCATTTTATTGCATACAATAAAAGCCTATTAATATAAGGAAAATTAACGAGCATTTAATACATAACTGAATGAATATAATTAACTGATTCAGATCTATATAATTCAAATTAATACTAGCTTTTGAAAAGCAGAGAAATTTCCCAGCATGAATTATTTTAATAAGAGTATCAATATTAGGTAATAAATGATTTGAAAATTATACTGTGAAAATCATGGCTGCCTACAAAATATTCTACTCAGAATTTCTACATGCTTCATTTTAAAGCATTCATACTTGCTACAATTAAGAGCCTGCTATTCAAGAAAAGTGTGTTTTCATTGGACAGAATTAATTCTCTTGATAAATTTCTTCTGCACTTTATGTAGTTGGTCAACATGATTTTTATTCCACCTAACCTTTTCTTTATTATAACTTTTTGGTGCAATGGATAAGACTAGTCTCTTCTCTCCGTTTACTCTATGTCTAGGTGAATTCAGTCAAGCCCTACAAGTGAATGTGGAAGATATATTTCTCGGTGTTATTTTATATCCATAAATGTAATGAAATACACAAAATTTCATAAATTCACAACAATGTAAAATAAAACTTTAGTAACATAAAAATCATAAACTTTGAATAAATGATCTTTGCCTAACTCACATTTCATTGACAAATATGCTTGATAAAAGAATGCTTTTATCATCTTAATTTGTGCTTTAAGAACTTTTTACTTAAATGTAGTCTACAATCTCTTTTTAACATATAAATTATTAATCTTCTTTACTATCCATGTACCCATTATGTATTTAAATCTTTAAAATATATCTATATGTATAGCTAAAATCCTTTGGTATCACTGAATTCTTTGTGCTCATACAAAAACATAATATATATCTGTATCTGAACTCTGGTTCCTTAATAATACAAACTAAAGTCCTTACTATATTTAAAAAATTATGAGTTCCATAACCAGGATTTTTCTTCGCAGAATACTTGATCTACACTCACACTCACATTCACAATTTGTCCAAATCTTTAGCCATATTCGACATGCAGAGTTAATATTAAGAGTTAATATTGCAGATCATTTATTTTGCTTCATATACATGTATATGTAATGAGAAATTATATATATATATATATATATATATATATATATATATATATATGATTTCTTCCTCATGTAATAATATTATTACATCCAATCATTTATCTGGGGTAAGTTTTGCAAAAGTGAATTATACTATTTATGGTCATCCTGTTAAAATAGAAAATAGGACTTAACTTTGTTTTTGTCTGAAACTGTAGACTATAATGAAATCTATAAAAGTTAAGAGTATAAAATACATTGTAAAGTTGAGGATAATGCCTCTCTTGTCCTCTACCACCAGAGAATGTGGCTGATTAAGGTGTATAGTTGCAATTCTCTGATCAATACCCATTGAGAAATCAGCAACAAGGCCAAGCTGCTTAGTCTGTGAAGCAGTCTGTCAGGTGTACCACGTCAAGCTCCTTCCTGGGTGGGAGACAAAAGACTTCTCTGATTGATAATTTTGGTTTGAATACTCCTTAGTGTCTGCCCAGAAATTTGCTGTAATACATAGGGGCCTAGGGTTGGTTCCTCCTGCAGTCTTCTCTCCCTCTTCTTTCCTCGAGGCCATGTTTGCTTTACAGTTTTTTGGGGGTTTCCCATACGTGTATTTTTTCTCTAATAAAATACTTGCTGATAAGAAGGGAATGCACCAATCATTTCAGTGGAGATCATGTGGGTTTAACAGTAAGGTAAAGAGAGCTTTGTATTGTCTCCCAACACAGAGAGAGAAGCACAGGCCCTCAGAACTTTTGCAGTATAGGGTGCAGTATTTTCTGTATTTAAAATAGTTTTAGGATCCATGTGTCCAGTGACATGCAATAGTATGCATTTTGGAGGACCTAAAGTAAGGGGGAGAAATATACATAAAGCACAGTCAAAATGGGATTAGATCTACTTGTACCAAATAGACTAAGTCACGCAGTGTTGGAACAAATGCAGTGCGTAGCTCACAGCACAGCCTAGTGGGTGAATCCAAATGCTGGAATCTTGGACTTGAGACAAAATTCATGCTATCCCGAGAATTCTTTCAATTTTTGTTTTTCATTAGTATATTCTTGCAGAATATAATAATTTCATTTGTTGTGTAGAGTTGGTACATATGCATGACATTCTGCTATGTACTATGAAATTTGATAGACTTACAATTTTTGATTATGGGATGTTACATGACCATACCTCAGTATTTTCCCATAATGTGACAAGTTTTGTCAAACCCTTAGGTCATTAAGGACTGTGAAGCATAATAGAAATCTATTAGTATATAATTAGTGCAACCTGAATTTATCTCAAGCATGACCAGAAGATACAAATTATCTAGATTACTAAAAACCTTGTTTCATTACCAGCAAGTGCTATGCTTTTCAATTCCTTCTTGTGGCCATGCCTGCATAGAGAGGGAAACTTCTTTTGCATTTGAGTAGGCAATAAAAACCCAGACTTGCTTTATATTTAAATATTTGGGTTACAATGGGAAATACAGACGATATAAAAATAGATGATCACTACATTAGACTTTCAGTCTCAGTATTTTCATGACAGGTTTTACACTGGGGAAAGAACAGCTTCCCAGTTGGTGTCTGTGTGAAGAAGGAATTTGGTCAAACACTTTGTGTTCCACGAATAGTGAGAAGTGATAAAGCACAGAGAACTACTTGGAGAGACCAATAGCTTGTATCTCCTGTGGAGACATGTGAGGAAAAAGATCAGACTATCTGAGCGAAGGGGGTTCACTCTAGAAGCACATAGATAAAGTGAAATAGGCACAAATTATAATCATTTCAACATCACACACTGATACCTGTGAAAAAGTATCCACAAAGGAAGCTGAAATAAACACTTAAGAAGCAAAATATGAGTCAGACATTTTACATCGGCCATGTTTTGTCATCGTTCACCTGATAACTGACATAATGATGTTATCTTTATTAGATAACAAATATCAAGGCTTTTGGTGAGCCCAGTAGCACAGAGAGACTGTGGGGTAACTCATTTATCAAGGGTAATGTAGGTATTCCTGCCACAGAGTGTCTGTCTTAAAAGCAATAAAGATGAGCACTGCACTTTCAGGGCATATTTATCCAGAGAATCAACAGACCACTTAGTAGTAAGGGCAATGACCTCTTGTGTCCTAAAAAATGTCAGCATTCAGCCTTCTGGGGTTTGTCATTACTGCTTACACAGCCCTGACTAGCACTCGTGTTCTGTCTAATGGAATGCTTGCACCACAACACAGACATTTGAACAGTGAATCAACTTTACAGTCCGCTCGATAATTGGCTTTGCTCTAAAATTTCCCCCAAATATCTCAGGTGACATTGAGGAGAATCACCTGATGAAACTCTGGTTGAATTGTGGGTGTGTCAGCATCTTATCTTAATCCTATGGGTTAAGGAACTGATGAGTTTATAGCTGAATGAGCCATTGGAAGGTGAGGGCTGGTCAGAAGAGTGCTCACCAGAGGTGTGACCTGGGAGGGTAAATGCTTGTCCAGGACTTTCCAGTCCCCTCTTTCTCCACTTCCTAGATGCCGTGAATCAGACAACTGTTCTCTGTGATGCTTTTTCACCATCTATTTCTGAGTTGGAGCCAGCCAACCATGAACTGAATATCCAAAGACTGATAGTCAAAGTAAATCTCTTCTATGGCTGTGAGTTTTGGGTACTTATTTTTTCAGTTTTCTAAAAGTAGACTAGTGAGGGTGATGTATGAAATCATTCAGAGTTTGCTGGTGTCATGAAATACTAGGAAAAGGAAGGCAGGAAAAGGAAAAACAAAAACTTGAAAAGAAGGAAAAATGGTAACAACGCTTTTGTAAATAAGGAGGAGAAGAGGGGACGAAGAATTGGGAAAAAAAGAATCAAGATATACCACACACAGCGATAAATACCTTAAGGTAAATGTGATCATTATGTACACCTAAAATGAATTAAACTTAATTTTTTTTTAAGTAGTTAAAGCATCAAATCAGAGGGAACGCTGATAAGGAGTGGTGACATTTTAAAGGATGCAGTATATTCATTGACTTAGATGCACCTATGTGACATAGGGATGATAGATTGATAGAGAAACAATGGTTGGAAAAAAGTTTGGCTCACCACTTGGCACCATTCCTAGTGACGCACTGGAGGCTTTGTGACTTCATTCTCATGACTGAAGACTCTGCTTGGTAGAAAACGTTGATCCCCAAGAAGGATTAACAGTGGCTGAGCATAAGCAAGCGTGTCATAGAACAGTAAGCATCGCTACTCCCAGGCCAGTTCGAGTATCTTGTGTTCAGAAACAGAGAAGAGACACCTGCTATCGCAGGAGCAGGCCTTGACTAGCAGGGTAGAGAAGGCAAGGATTAGTGCTCATGGGATCAGAAAACCATAAACTAAATCTCTGAAACCACAAGTCAAGATAAACTGCTTCTCTTTTAAATTGTGACTTTCTGGTATTTATTCCCAGCAACTAAAAGTTGACTGATCTAACCACAAAATGAGAGGGGTAAAATTACGAATATTTTAGATTCTTTCAGGATGAAAACTGGATTGTTTATCAGATAGTGGTTATAGAAGTTAGATGAAGATTATGATGATAGATGCAAGCATAGATAAGCAGACAGGCGCTAGTTAGTTAGATAAATAGATAATCAATAAGGAGTTATACTACCAAGAACACTTTGTTTGTTTGTTTGTTTTTTGGTACCAAGGATCAAACTGATGACTTCATGCTTTCCAGGCAGGCTATTGTGCCACTGAGCTAAATGCCCAGCCCCAAGAACACTTCTAAGGCAGAATTTTTGTGAAAATGATATTTCATGTGTAAGTTAGAGGTCACAAATAAACTGCAGAAAACTGTCAAGATATGGCATATTTCACACAGATTTCCACAAGAGCACTATAGATATTTTAATGTGAAAAGCTGCAGTTAAATAGCCAATTTAAATAGTTATTAAGATATCACATTACACATTATGATCACTGGAATGAAGGCTGTTAATTGCAGCTTGTCTTGGGAAGGCTGTCTACTCAGTAGAAAAGAGCACATTTTTCTCCCAGTAACCCCTTTGATGACCTATAAAGTAATCAAAAGAGAACTCTCCAACTAATACCTCTAAATAATGCCTTTGCTTTTCTTCAGACTCTACCTGTGTTTTCCCTTATTTAATGCTTAAAACCTTAAAAACCAAAGCTGACTTAACAGTGAAATGTGTGCATCCCAGAGAACACTCTCACAATATTACTTTGTTTTATATTCATGTGATAGTTATGTGAATAAGTTATCCACATAAGAATATGTGAATAAATTACAAATTTTAAGTATATAATGTATAGTAAAGAGAGTCAAGCAATAGTATTCCCCTTTAATATTAGAGAAACATGGAATCATACAAATTAAACGTCTAAATCTGTGATAAAACATGGATTGAAAAATTTCACTAAATTAGGCTAGATCTTAAGAAGCTCAGAATTCATCTATAGGGTTTTCAGGGAAAATGATCGAACAGTGAAAAATCATAGTATGTAGAAGTATCTTTTTCAATAAAGAATCCTAAAAGTACAAATAGAAAAGACTTAATAGGTAAAATTAAACCACTGCATGATCAGTAGGCATTTATAACAGAGAAATAAAACATTATGTTCATGTAGAAACTGAACAAGAGGGGATGGTCATTATTACTATAAACTAAACATGACTTAAAGTCTTTTAAGAGGTAAAGAGATAAAGAGATTAGTGCATTTGTGCAATGCAATACTGACCACAGCTAGAAAAGAGTGAATTACTGACCAATCCACAGAGCAATTTTATAGGTATTTTGCTGAGTGGAAAAATAGTTTCAGAATGTGACATATTATATAATTTCATTTACATTCTACTCCAGAAAAGAAAAAGAGAAACAAAATCCGAGACCAATGGACATCATGAGGAAAGTTTAGAGGAAAATGGAGGTTTATGAGAAGTGGAATTGTGAGAATTTTTATTTCAGTTCTCATTAGACAAAGCCAAATGTGCTAAACCTCATAGACTTGTACACCCAAATTAGACTATTTTAACAATTACAATTTTTAATTATAAAAATCACCAGAGACATAGATGCACAGAAATATTAAAGAAAATGGAAGGGTGAAGAGAAAACAGAAAAGTAAGAAAAAAGAGAGAATGAATATTATCCTAACTTGGCAAATTTATAAAAGTCTCATTTTTATTCTTATTATAGCATTTTAAAATATGCATACCAACCTGTCTCATCTACAAAACTCACTTGAGAAAATAATTTAGTCTCTGTCATCTTTTGCTTTATTCTCTCTGAAATAAAATTTAAAAACTAATTTAGTCTCCTGCATTAGGTAATAAACTATATTTTAACATCTATATTTGTTATGTTCAAATAAAATGTATATTTATTCCAATATAAAATTTTTAAATAAACTTTATATTTATAAAATCAGTTTGAAGTACAAATTTTGATATGCATTGTAAAACAAGTAAAGTATATTGATAATTGCAAATTTTAAAAAAATTGTGCAAAGTTTTTAATATTGTTAAATTACATACCACTGTAAAATTCCATTATTTTATTCTCTTAAATATCATCACAATTTTGATTGATAAGCTGATTATTTACAATGCATATTTAAATTTTATTTCACTATATTAAGTACTGATATAAAATAGCTTTAAAAATAGCTTTTAAGGGGTGAAGCTTGCAAACAAGAAATTAGGATATGAACCTACAAATAAATATTGTTCAAGACTTAGTATTATTTCATTATAAAATATAGATCGAAGTAAATTTAGTTGAACCAGTTGATATAATATTAAAAAGTATACTATATATAAAACAGTAAAATACATAGCACAAAATACACTGAGTATTAGTTATCATTGCTCTACTAATTACCTATTCACAATTATAGCTTTCATACATTCCTTCAATTTAAATAAATTTCATAAAAATACAACAGTGAAATAAGCTCAATTACCATGCATACTTAAGGATTTATATGAATATATGTGAAAATATATATTTTATTAAGTGTCTATGTACTAATGGTTTGAGGGTAATTCTAAAATTACAGTACCTCTTGGACATAATGTACACGAGATTCACACATTTTACTTTATTTTAGAAAATGTATTTTTACTATTATTGACATGACAATGTAAGTATTGATATTTCTGTACCACTAGAGGCCATCATATACTTTATTAAACAATTATGTGCATATGCGAATTAAAACAATTTAAGACCCATTTATAAATAGCTTGGGAAAGTTCACATATTATGTAACAGGAGATAGCGTGGAGTCAGGACATTCTCTCTTCTTTGCTGACCTATGAGTTTTACCACATGTCATCAGTTGCTATAATTGAAAGCCATGGGACTGTCTAGTTAATGTTCTTGCTCCATCAAATACAAATAAATAAACAAGAAAATGAATATAATGAGAGTATTTCAGATTTAATCAAAGATTCAGATTTGGAAATCATATGGTTTCTTTCTTTGTGACGCTCAGAAAGATGAGATACCAATCATGTCAATGAAAAACCCAGTATTTTGAAATCTATTAGGAAATTATAATGCAAAGTAATGTATATTTATTTATTTCCAAAATACAAAAATATCATTTGAAATCATGCTATTATTTTACAATTAATGAGCAATTGAATATCACAATAAACTGAGACAATGATCCAGAAAAATTACCTTCATCATAATATTTTTCACATCTTATTGAAAATAGAATGACTTACATGAAATATCAATGCAGCCCTTTTAGATAATTTCAGGAGAAAAAAAGAGCTTTCCACAGCCAAAATTACATACTCTATTTCAGAATAGAATCAACACACTAAAACCAAAAGAAAAATCACATGTGATTGGTTTATACAACATATTGAACAGTCATATCTGTGCTAATAGGAAGAGGTCTTGTAGATTATTTTAAAAATGAAAGTAACAAACATCACCAGGCCGATTAGCATTTTGACAAATATAAGCATATATACTTAGGAAATGAAAATTGTCCATTAAAACTGAGCAAATAAGATTTCTAATAGGCGCACTAAATTTGACAATATACCTACATCTTAAAAATTAAGTCAGAGACACTTAATTTTCAAAGAAAATCTAAAATGAATGTTGTTTAGGTCTAACATTGGCGTGCCTTTAAATAAACTTTAATCACTGCTATTGCTCTATTTGTGATTCTGAAATTATTTAAAACAATCAAATAAGGGGAACAAATACAGAGAAGACAAAGAAGTTAAAGTCTTAAAATTTGTTAATCGAATTTCTTTTAAATATGTTATCAGCTTTTCCTACATTTTTAGCACTTTCATTTTGACATTGTTATTAAATAATATGAAAACCTAATTTAACACATTTGTATGGCATCATATAGTATTTTGATATATACATAATAACTTTTCCACTAAAGTTGAATTGCAGTCACAAAAATAATTCTCTGTATCATATTTTGAATATTATGACACAATATAGTCTTATAGATTAACAAAATCTAAAATTTTCTTTTATGTATATTAGAATATCTATCTAGTACTAGGTAGTATGCTACATAATAAATTCAGCTTCTTAACACCTTTAATTTAGAATTAAACCTTCCTAAATAAATGTAATTGCCTTAGAAGTCTATATGTGCTAATTTTTTTAAAAAATATGATTTATTTTACAACTGTGTATCATTTACTCTATTTTTTAGTTCCTATGATTCCAAAAAAGACATAATATGATTGGACACCAACTCTATCTGTATTACACTTGGATCCAAAATTAAATGATAAAATAGTTATTATGATTATGGTAATATTAATGTAAAATTACAAATTGGAATATAGATTATCTCATTCTACTATAAACACTATCACCTTTATTTTTAAAACTATATTTAATTTTCTGCTAAATATTTGAAATCATCATATCAACTCATACCAAAATAAATAAATAAGTAAATAAAACAGTAACATGAAAACAAATGGTATACCAACAACTAAAAACAAAGATAATAAATATATCACTTCAAGGAAAATAAATTACATTGATAAAATATTTAAAAGTCAGAAAATAGGGGCAGAAGAAAGGTAATCACTATCTGAATCACGAATTAAATGAGCATAGAGATCGATTCACTGAAATCTGTCTCAGAATATTCACTACACCCTACCTTTAAGTAACTAATATTTTAAAGGAGTTTGGTTCACAAAATTATTTTAATTCAAATATTATGATGTGCATGATAAATATATTCATTTTTCCTTCACTTGTGACTTTTTTTTAGATGAAAAAGTACAAATAACATTTTACTTGGCTGTTGGTTAAAGAAACATTTTTGATTAATGACATAAGTGATGCTCTTGGATTGATTCTATGAGTCGGGGTGCAAAGTATATTTTAACAGTTCCTCGAAGTCTCTCTCTGCCCTAGACCAAACTTGTTAGCCATTCCCAAGGAACTGATGAAATTAATTGGGGCCTCATTTTCAATGACCCGTCAGGTGATTGTTCTCTTTAATATTATGAAATAATACTAGTGCTCCTCAGGTAAACTACCCAAAATATTGTACATATGTCAAAGTTTGCATCAGTTAACCAGAAGTGTCTGACTGCAAGTCAAACAATGTCATCTACAATTTTCATTTACTTAACATTTGTGAAGCAGGCATCTCAGCATGGAGAATAGATATTTTTCTTTAAACTGTATTTTCTAATCAGTTCAGATATGATTCTCGATGGGAAACGGAGTGACCTCCTCACCATCTGCCACCAGGCTCTGTCATTCATCCTTCAGGGGTGGAGTTGTCTATGCTCCTGTGCATTTGTCTAAAGGACAGTAAAGAACATATTGAAAATTAAACAAAATGAACATATGGAAGTGGGTGTTAGATTCATAATATAAAATGGTTTAAGGAAAAACCAGTTTAAAGCAAGATGATTTTTCCAAGCATATTTTACTCAATGCAGTTAAAAAAGATTTCTCAAATCATTTGTAAACTTGAAAAAAAAAACTGAGTGAGAAATTTTACATTAATGATGGGAGAGGAAAATCCTGCTAAAGGAAAATCTTGTCTATTTTAGAAATAAATAGAAAAATAGTAGCAAAAGTTTCACCTAGACTTACCCAGATCTACATTCAATTTCCAAGATTTTAACTGATATGACTATTGTAGAAAATAATTTGATTTAAATTTAATTTTCATTTCTTTTTAAATATACAGGACAATTAGCTTTATTTATTTATGTCAGATAATTAAAATCAGTGAAATAACCGGTATATTTTTACATCTGCAGGATTCCAAATAATAGACTTTTATTTTCTGTTTTGTCTAGATATTTATTGGAGAAGTTGGAAATACATCATTGATTAAAGTTTTAAAACCTTTGCAGTCTATCATTTGACTGGACACCAATGCTGCCTGTACTACAGTTGGAACCAACATCAATCATTAACCATATTTTGAATATAGTTATGAGAATTTAATATTTTATGTTCACATGAATCTAAGCTGTTCTCAAAAGTATGTGGCATGTTTCATGGAAAAATTTTTATGAACATGACACTCCACTCTGACTGCCATACTGTGTTATAACAATCAGACATTACCCAGATGACTTAAAAAAAAGAAAAATGTTTTTTTTCTCACAAATTTAATGGTTGAGATCAAGACATCAGCAAGATCACAGTCTTGTGTAGCACTGCCTTCATGTTTTTCCCACATATGGTTTTTATTTTCCTTTTTTTAAAATTTATTTTAAAGAGAATAAAACAAAAGAGGGTAGAACAGAGCAGATCAGAACAGGACAACATAGGCAACACAGTACATGATCTATATGATGTGTATTCTTGCAAAGAAATTAATCACATTTTCTCAGACCTATGTCATTATGATCTTATTTAATGTTAAGTACTCTTAATAAAAATATGGATTCACTGGGATACAAAGCTTCAAAATTTGGATTTTTGAGTGAACAAAGATTATTTATTCCTTAACATCAGTGGAAAATTCTTTATTTTATATATTCTCATTATTTCATACTCCAACTAATACAGCTATTTTTATATAAATTTGTTTATGTTATGAGAAGGAAAATACTCCCAAAGACAATTTTAAATATGATATTTTATTTTTATATTTTTAAAAATTTTATTTAAAGAGAAAAGAATAAAAAAAAACAAAACAGAATAAAGGGTAACAACAATATTGAATTCCAATGAAAAAAGGAAAACAACAACAACAACAAAACACTAAGAAATCAGCAAATTACATACTGACATCTTGGAAATAGTTGTTCAAATTATAAAATTAAAACATGCAAAGTAGATATTTAAACAGTGAGACTGTTAACAGTTCTACTCCACGATCTGACAAAAACAGCAATATGGTCATGCATCTTACACACTCAAACATACATGCAATTATATCAAAAGGGTAAATTTAAATACAACAAAACAGAACAAAGCAGATCACAAGAAAGCTATGTAAGAGACATAAATTTCAAAGCTAGACAATCAGAGATACACATTCTTTATCATACTGACTCTTGTTTTCTTCCAAATAGTTGTCTACATTGTCACATACAGGGAATTCACATGAAGCAACATAGTATGGAACTCATCTGAACAGGATGAGGAAGGCGTTTCAGGTCTTCAAGACCAGACAATAAGGAGGCCAAGAATGGCTGTCGTAGTGTGTCTCATTCTCTTCAAAACAGCTGTCCATACCTTCATGTGCATTGAGCTTAAGCAAAACAAAAAAGCTAAAATCACTTTGAACAAAGAATGATAGTATTGCTGGATTTCACAACATGACATTACGGATTCAGCACTGGGTACTGTAGTGTCTCTTTTTCTTCAAAGTAGTTGTTCATTTCAATATGTGTTATATAGTTGGTTCTCATAAACTGTTTACAAGCTCTACATATGCATGACTCTCTATATGTATATCTACCCTTTCTGTATTAGAGGGAAAAACAAAACAAAGCAAGACAATACAAAACATTCCTAGAAAAGCATGAATCAAAAAGTCATATAAAACCACAATACAATGTGATCTACAATGGTTACCATGAAGTATCAGCAGTATATAACAACATTAATAAAAACGAAGCATTGGAGACATCATAAGACTTCAAAAGCAGGCAATAATCAAACCAGAGTGGGTATCTTAGTGAATCTTGTCATCTTCGGTGTAGTTGCCTACACTTTGAGACTTGATGCTATCAATCATAACAGATTTGAATAAAATCAGTCAATACAAAATAGCAATCTAACAAAACAGATTCAAATAAGTTCAGTCATAATAAGACAGTATAAGTTATACAGGGCTTCAGAATAAGTTGATAGGAAATTTGGGATGATTACCATAATATATCCTGCTATTTTTTGGATAGCTGACCATGTCCTCAAGTCTAGTATAAGTAGACAAGCTGGAACAGCATGTAATCCATCCAAGTAGAGTGATGAGACTAATGTAGATTTTAAATCTTGTTACCCCATTAACAATATCCTCTTCCTTTTTTAGGCAATTCCTCCCCTTTCACTCACATAGGGTGCACTGCTTGTTTTGGGTCTCACTGCCTCCCTATCAGAGCATCTCTATGGACCCTATCTCCTGATCTACTTTCCCTGTGTTTCTCTCTGTTAGTATTTTGATGCCCTCTATACTAGAGATTACAGCCAATCATCTCTGCCTCATTTCTGCTATTCTATTTTTCTGCCATTGGTTGTCTATTTTCCTGTTCCACTCCATTGTCTGCCCTGTTCACTGAGGCCTCTCTGCCACTGTTTCGGAAATGCTCATATTCTTTTTCTCTCTCTCTAAAATGTCCTTCAGTATTTTTTGTAGGGTTGGATTTGTGGTCACAAATTATCAGTTCCTGTTTGTCATGGAAGTATCTTTCTTCTCCATTAATTTCCAGATTGAGTTTTGCAGGATACATCAATCTGGGCTGGAGGTTGTTCTACTTCAGGACTTGAATTATTTCACTCCAAGCTCTTCTTGACTTGATGGTCTGTGTCGAGAAGTCTGCCGTGGTTTTGATGGGTTTTCCTTTATAGGTGATCTGTTTATTTTCTCTGATGGTTTTTAATATTCTGTTCTTATATTGAATTTCTGGGATCTTGAATATTATGTTTCTGGGTGTAACTCTGTTTTGGTTGTAGATGGCTGGAGTTCTGTATGCTTCATACATCTCCATATCATTTCCTTTTTCTATGTTTGGGAAGTTTTCCTTAATAATTCCTTAATAATTTCTGTGAATAGCCTTTGCAATTCCTCTGTTTTGACTCCTGCTTCTCCATTCACATGCTTTATTCTTAGGTTATAGATCCTCTTGTCATCCTTTAGCTTTTGTATTGTTACTGCCTGATCCCTCATTATTTTTAAGAGATCTTCCCTTTCATGATCACACATTGCAAGCCTGTGTTCAATTTTTGATAGTCTATCTTTAGTTTCTTTCAAGCAGTTTTTCCAGCTTTCTATGGAGTCTTTATTTTCCTGGTAATCTCTTTGAATTGGCTTCATGAGTTCTAGGTTTTTTTTATATTCTTCATTGAACATTTCTCTCCTTTTATATTCCTCCATTCTTCTGTCGGTGTCTTCTTGAGAGGTGCCCAGCCTTTCTTTTATTAATCTACTTATCTCTTGTTTAACTTGAATTAATATTTCAGTTTTGATCTCATTTATGAGGTCCCAGAGATATCTCTTTATGTCCGCTGACACTGTGTTTTATGTTGCATGTTTGCTGCCCTCAATCTCTTTTGTATTTACCTCTCCTGGACCAATATTCTTAGGGTTGGGGGCTGAGTTTTTTTTCTTATTTATCTCTCTCATCATGTTTTTGGTACATGTGTACCAAACATACAAGTTTATAGTGTAATTCTCTGCCTCTTTTCTTGTTTGTTAGGGTTCTTCTGGATCATGCAGGCTAGGGGCTTCTGCCCTCTGCAGTCCACTATTAGAGACTGAAGTGCAAGCAAGGGCAGTGAATGCTGGCTCTTCCCTCGGGGCCAGCCAACCTTTGAGGGCCTTCATTGCATCAGTGTGCACTGCTCAGGGAATTGATTTGTGATGATTCACTGGGTCCCAGCCAGGGGCTCGGCCCAGTCCAAGCAGATCCTACCAATCTGCTCTGAGAGGGGAACAACCAACTGAAGCCACTTCCTTACAGAGTTAGGACTGTCCTGCCCAACTCCAACATGTCATCCAGTTGGTTGCCCCTTTCCTGTGGGAGGGTCTTATTCCCATCACTCACCGTGGGTTGATGCCAGTCTCTGAGAACGGCTGGGCTCCCCAACCTCCAAATTCAGCTGCGGCCCAAATTCACGGTGCCTCTGGGTGGATCACGTCTAGGGCTGGTTCTGGGTGAGTCATGCGCAGGGTGGTTCAGCTCCACACTCAGGCCACTCAAACCAGTTGCATCAGCACAGCTTCAGTCGCTCAGGTTAATCTTGGGCATGAATTCAGATGGCTCCAATTCAGGTGGCTCAGTGAGAGAGCTGTGCTCACCAATCTTATCTTCTCTAAAGGACCTCATATTCGAGCAGTTTCTTTCACTTCAGTTTCTTCCTGGGTTGAGAGAATCCATCTCCCTCTGTTTGGGTCTCTCTGAGGTGTTCTATTCTGGCATTTGAGCTGTCTCTCTCAGAGAGGCTCCACATCCTACTACCTACCAGTCCACCATCTTTTCACCTCTGATTGATATCAGAATACCAGTTGTTCTTTCTAGGGTGAGGTAAAATCTCAGGGTTGTTTTAATTTGCATCTCTTAAATAACCAGTGCTATTGAACATTTTTCAGTATTTATTTGCTGTTTGTATTTCATCTGAGAAGTGTGTATTCATCTCAGATGCTGGTCTTTAAATCTGGGAGGACTGATTTCTTTTGAGTTCTTTATATATTCTCAATAGTAATCCTTTAACTGAGGAAGAGCTTGCAAGCATTTTCTCTCACATTGTTGGTTTTCTATTCACTCTGTGGGTTGTTTCTCTTGCTGTGCAAAAGCTTTTCAGTAGGGTCAGATCCCATTTGTTGATGCTTTGTAATAAGTCCTGTGCAATCTTGAGTCTCTCCAGGGTGTTCTATTCTGGTATTTGAGCTATGTCTCTCAGAGAGGCTCCATAGCCTGCTACCTAGAGGTCCACCATCTTTTCCAAAGTCTAAACATGGTATTTTAAACACCGTGTTTGGGAAGGTCACAAATGCATTGGTCTTGTTTTAGTAAGTGCTACTAGTTTCTTGATTTTTCTTGGCAACACCTTAAATTTAATGTCATGAAATTAGTGATATAATAGTCTAGCAAGAAAGTCATTTAATGTGAAACAGTTATTGTAGCTTTGCCAGAAACTAGCAAAAATATGCTTAATATCAAATTACCTAATCTGATCTTTTGTCTGGTTTTGAGTATATTATGTTGTTTCATAACATACTACTATTTTGCAACCATTTTAGAGTTATTTCTCATTTCTTGAAAATTAAATATAACTGTCTTAGTTACTTTTTATTTGTTGCTGAGACAAAATACCTGATGCCCAAAGTTGGGAAAGGGAAGGTTTATTTTTTACAGTTTTTGGAGGTTTCAGTCCATACTCAGTTGGCTCCAAGGCAGGGTGGCAGGGTGGGGCCGCAGTTCATGGAGGCTGCAAACAGCAAGCAGAAACCAGCAAGAGAGTGAAACACACCTTCTTCCTGCCATTATATCACATCCTGGCTCCACCCCCCGGGAGGGTGTAGCACTGACACCACCAATCCAAGTGCTAGACAATGAACCAATCACAAATGCACAGTACAAATACATGAGCCCTGGGGGCCACCGACATAAACCATGACAATAACCATGCTATTCAATTAGCTGAAAATATAGCAAATTACAGATCATTTTATATCTCAGAGAGTAAAAGCTCCAGAAACAGATTTATTTTGGCTTCAGAGTTTCCACTGTCATTTCCTTTGTAAAAAAATCTATGTATATAACAATATGGAAATACAAGTGTCAGGGTTAAGGACACATATTGAAAAAATCTTCAAGGGAGAGAATTATAAAAGCTGATGGAAAGTACTTATTGAGGTAAAAACCACTTGAAATTCTAAAGCTGTAACCCTTGAGGCATCCATATGTCCCTCAAGGAACATATATTCCAAAGCGTGGATCGCAGTCTTCAATCAGAAAATAAATACTTCACTGTACATTTGAGATGTATGCCGCTACTGCTTTCCTTATCTCTGTCTCAAATCTAAAATCTTTCTATTTATATTTCTAGTTCTGAGGACCTCATGCCAAATTGCATGAAGCACTAATTTTTACTCAAGAAAGATTGAAACATCTGAAAGAAAGTGCATATCATTGTATTATAAATTATTATTCAGTCAATGTACTTTTGCTTTCTTGTTCATTTTATTCCAAAATTTTCTTATAGCAAGTTCCTTTTAGAAAGTTATTTTTAAAGCTAGTTTTTACTATTCATGCCTTGTGAACTTTCATTATTTTTTTCCTATTTTTTTCTATTCTCCCAAACTAATTTACTATTAAACACTAGTAGTGTTCCATGAGGCACACCATCATATATTTATGTAGGCTTAAGTATGAGATAATATGAACAATATAGTTAAAGAAACATTTGTGCTATCTGTTTCTAAATATTTTTGTTTAAAATTAACTTTCATGTTAATGCAATTTGGGGATTATGGAAAATTGATAAGAACAGAATTTCTGTTTCTCCCACATGCTGTTTATCTTATTGTTAGCACCTCATATGAGTATTGTACATTTATTCCACTTAGTGAAATGATATTGAAATATTAACTAAAAGTCCAAACTTTCTTCAGACTTTCTTAATTTGTACCTAATATCCTTGCTTCATTCCAGAATTGAACAAAGTATAACACATTATATTTAGTATCTGGTCCCAGAGCAAAAAATGCTGGCTTCAACCATATTTGAGGTTGCTCTTCTTTTTGTTAATGTTGGTGGAATTGAAGGGTACTTGTATGTTCAATATGGTATCAGGGTAAACTATTTTCTCTGTGATTTTTGATATTCACAATCATCTTGATCATCTGGTCCAGGTCATGATTAACATATTTTTCCACTGCAAAATTTCTATGTAGTACATTAATTCCACTTCTTGCACTGGAAAATTAATTTTTTTTCTGTCCCTGCCCTAGGCAGTGGCAGAAACTCACTACATATACAAGAAGTTCCTTGAAGGTACATTATCTACATAAACTACTTAGAGTCCTGTATTGTCTTCTGCTCTCTATGGTGAATTTATTTATCCAGTCTTCTTAAACATCAGCACGGACTTGTGATTATTCATTTTTAGGTACAATCAATACTACTTTTATTACCTGAAATGTCAAATCTTCCAGCTTGGCCACAAGCGATCTTTCTGTGGTCTGTTTTGTGAAATATATCAGGGTAGAATAATTATGAGTCCATAATGAAACAAAAATTATTTACTAAAAGATAGGAAAGAAGTATTACGTTACATTGGAACTGTCTGCATTCAAGCATCATTGTATTGTTTCCCACTATCAAAATATTAAATCTGTATTATTCAAAGAACACAGAGGAAAAATTGATAATCTGAATATTACCCTATCGATTAAATTGTACTTGGTTCAATTTTGGGACAAAGAAAATTTCAGTGTCAGCTGGCTTTATTGAAGACCATAATCTCTCTATATAGAACAGATAGAATGAATTGTACATAAACTCTTCCAGGAAATTTCAGAGAAAACAATATTTCCCAAGTTGTTTTACCTTGCAAACACTACTTATAGTAATACATATACTACTTTTACTAGTAGGGAGTTTGATTTTCCTTTTGACACTTGGCTGCTAATACCTTATAAGCAAAAACCTTCGTATTTTTCTTTGTTCCTATCCAGGTCTGCTGGTAGTAAAAAATCCCCAATGGTTCCGTATTTGGAGCTGGTAGGAAATTTGACACTCACAAATCTTGACAGTGGTTTGAAATGTTTACCTAGTTCCACCTGTTTGAAATCCTTACCTAGCATCTCCTCCAATCACAGTAAAAAGATCTAGTTAAACTATATGCATCTCAAGATATTTTCAGACCAGCTTTAAAACCCTGCCTTGTTGTAAGCAAGTTTTACTACATCCATAAAATGATTTTTACTATGTTGCTAGTGTGTGTAAGGGGGTAGCATCAGACTCAACAATGAACTACTTCTCGCCGCATCTCACCTTTGTCAGGTGATCACTATAGTTATCCGAATATAAAAAGTGAATAGTTGCATAGAAGGAAAAGCTGATACCACTATATCCCTTCAAAACGAATACTATATATATATATATATATATTTTTTTTTTTGGTACCGGGGATTGAACCCACAACCTTGTGCTTGCTAGGCAGGCACTTAAGCCACTGAGCTAAATCCCCGGCCCCACATACTATATATTTTAAGCAGCAAAGCATTTCAAAAATGTATGAAAACTAATATATTATGATTAAAGAAATATTTGGGGGATATTCAAAGTTGCTTCAACATTCAAAAATCAGTAATGACATCTGCCATAAAAATAAGATAAATATCTGAATTTTTGTCATCACCTGATTGAGTAGAAAATCCATAAAAAGCTCAAATGCCATTCTTAATACATCAGAAATTTTCAGAGATCAGCAGTTGAAGAAGACTTTGTAAACTGTCAGTCTGTCATTACTTTTTACACAAGTTGCAACTTACATCATTGGAGATGGCCAACAAGTGAGTGTATGTCCTATGAGTAGGAAGTGATGATTGCTTCTCCTGCTGTACCTGTGCAGCATCGTAGGAGAGACTCGCCGTGTGAATTAAATAAATGTCAATGACTTACAGACTGAGAAACAGTTAAAACCGTATTCTGAGGTGACATGACTGTTAATGTTAGAAATGCAAAATAATCTGTAAACCAAGGTACTAGGTCTATGTGAAGTAACATGTAAGTTTAGTAATATCACAGGACTCAAGAACTCTGGTTTCCAAAAATCTAGCTATTTCTCAAACAGCTGTGAACAATTCAACATCACCACTGTGTACAATAGCATCCAAACAGGATGAGTCTGATAAAGCCCTTGGGAAATATTTTTTAAAATCTACACTGATGATCTAAGTGTAAAAGCTATAAAACACTCAAACGTAGAAGATCTTTATATCTTAAGATGCTAATTCTCTCCCAATTTATCTAGAGACTGAAGGCCATCTCTGTAAAAATGCCAGCCAATTTTGGAGAGCAGCTGTTTTTTTGCTAAAGTAATTTTTAAATTCAAAGAAGTTAAACTCACTAACGATTTTTAAATACAAAGGGAGGGGTTCTAGCTGTCTGATTTCTCCATTTTCTATACAGCTTTCTCCTAAAGACAACATGATGCTGTGAGAAACTATTACTAGAAAATTAATTTGCAACAATGTAATAATGCCAAGATGATTATATTTTCTAAAACTGATGCTGGAATTGTTGAACACAATTATTTAAAAAAAACATCTTAAGCCATGCTTTTCATCATTTTAAGAAATTCACTTGAAGTTTCTTGTATACCTAAATGCAAAATGCAACACTTATTTTAAAAGAAAGATGTCCAGGAAACATAGTGTGCTTTTAGGATAGGTAAAAATTTCTTAGATAGAAACCATTTAACTGTATATCAAATAGATATATTTACAATATATTCACTTATTTAATTTTATATTACTAAATTTATTAGTGATATCTGTGCATCACACAGACATTTAGTGAAGTAATATGCATATATTTCATAAACACCAATGCTTCCTACTGTGTCTCAAGCAACTAGAACACTTAGGCATGTCACAGACTCTTGGGAGCACAGCTTGACAATTTCTGGTAAAGTTAAACACGATTTTAGCACAATTTATTAACAGCATTTTTGTAATATCTCCAAACTAAAGACAACCTTAATCTCCTTCAATTTGTGGATGAATAAAGGAACTGGTATCTTCATACAAAGAAATACAATATACCAATAGGAAGGGACAGATTATAGATACATGTAACATGGAAGAATTTCCAATGTTGTAAACACGTGAGACACATACTGTCATCTCTATGGTATACTAGAAATGGCAGAATTGTATAAAGCAAAGACAGGTCTGTAGTTTCCACTGGTAAACCAGGAGCGCAGGGTTTTGACAACACTTGGGAATTTTTGAAATGATAGCCCTAGTCTGTATCTTCATTCTGGGAGGAGTTATATTTTTAAACTTTAAAGAACTGTAATCCAGAAAACAAAAAATTCTCTTATATATTTCTCCTTTGAAGTTTTATGCCACTGAGATGATGAATATGATGATACGTTTGAGTTTAAAACAGCTGAAAATTATGCAGTGATACAAAAATAACTTTTTCTGTGAAACAGTGGCAAGACTTGAAGTTTTAGAGATGTTTGGTTCATAAACCTGACAAATGGAAATAGTGGATATCACTCCTTAACTTATGAACCCCACAGTCAGCACTACGAAGAAGAAGTAAATTTCTCAATTTTAGAGTCACTGTTAATGTATCTAGTTTGAAAATGTAACAAAATATAAATTTTGTCCATGCATAATTAAATAATATTTATTTGGTAAAATTCACCTTGTATTTAGTTATGCCTGAAAATGTCCCTACGACACAATGCAAAAATATTTATTTTCTGCTAGATGTGCAACCTTTCCATCCCTGTGACACATTACCTGAAATAATCGAGGAGAAAATGTCCACAAAGTTTCCCGGCCAAGGTTGCATGGCTCCATTTCTTTGAGTCTGTTTCAATGCAGTACGGGAGGGCAAACACAGGATGAGGGAAGCTTGTCCATTCGAGGGCAGCAGTAAAGCCAAGACAGACAGAGAGATGCCATGATTCTAAAAGCAACCTCATCTTCAATGCATTGAATTTTTACAGATATCTAAGGTCCAAATAAAAAAACTAGAATTTTAAATTAGGAAGAAAAAATGATATTAAAAATACTATCATTTATCTACAAAAATAGTGATGCATAATATACAACTTTCTATATATTATCTATATGTGTGTATATATATATATATTACATAACATCTAGTATATATATATATATATATATATATATATATATATATATTAGGTACATACAGATATATGTAATACAGATAGATATATCCATATCTATCTATGGATTATATATATATCCATATGTAATACAGACAGATATATCCATATATAGTCTAGTGTTACTAATTTAACCAAACCCTAACCACTTGTTACTAATTTAACCAAAAAAAAATCCATGTTAAGAAACACTTCAAGTTCCAGAATTTCTACAATTGTTACCTTTGGATTTAAAATAGTATCAAAAATCCAATGATAAGTTCCTTCCCAGATGCTTTTTTAATGACTGTATTGCCCCCAAGTTTGAGACTATATATCTACAGAGCACACAAGTGTGACAAGAGAGAAATTGGATCTACAAAGGTAATCTAAAGCACCGTGGTTTCTCCTCTGAAACAGCACTTATTGTAATATATTTGAAGAAAGATGGCCGACTAGAATATGTTAGCCAAGAAGACCATTAGAGCTTATGTATATATACTCTCCTCTCCCAAGGGCACATGTGCTCATCAGTGGGCTTTTGGGAGGTGACTGCATCACCAGTGTGTGACACTGGATTAGTTCACTAATGGGTTTATAGCTGGGTATGATGTGGGGAGGTGAAGCCTGGGGGAAGTGGTGGGTCTCTGTGGGTGTGGTCTGGAGCGATAGCTATAACTCCTCCCCTCTTCATCTTGCCCTGCTTCCTGTTTGCGTGCTGTGGACTGCTTCTTCACTGCAAAGCCGTTCTTCCTTGCCACCCAGCTTTGAAATTAGCTGACTGTGCAATGAAACCTCTACAAACTGTGAGCAAAAGAAAATCTTGCTTTCTTTAAATTGAGGTGCCTGGTATTATATCCAAGTGATGAGACGTAATTAAAACAAAAGCATTGAATACATTTTAAAATTTAGATTGACTTCATACTTTCATCAATTTTTGTCCGCTTAAGATTAAATCTTACCTTAAATTCGTAATTGCCAAAATGGAAATTAATTGGAAAGAAACTTAATGTCAATTTTAGCTAAAATAATAATTTACTTGAGTTTAATAAAGTTGTTTAAAATACTCAAATATTATTAGGCATATCATTTAAAGAATTCACATAAATCTTTAAAGAGCTCAGCTTATGAGATTTGCAAAATTAGCTTTGTAATTACTATGCATCACGATAGGCATTTTCCAAACGAATGAAGCTCAATTTAAGAACGAATACTCTGCTCAGCAGAACATTAGTGGATAATGTCAGAATTGCCCAATCTAGTATAAATGCATCAGAAAATAAATATTGAAAATTTGTGTGCACACTATGCAATTTATTTCAACATTTGACAGAATATTCCTCTAATGTCTATAGTTATTAAAGTAAGTTTTAAATGTGTGCTTTAAATGGTGACAAAATTTTTAATGTTTAATTTGGGGATATTCATTGCTTACTTACGTTGTGACATTAAATTACTTCTGAACATATTTTTCCATACTTTCTAATGTTTAACTGGTTATTTATTTAGCAGATAATGGAAGCAAACTATTGTAGTTCAAATTAGATTTATTGTTGCTTATTTAATTCTTGAATAATCTTAAAGCAAACAATTTTAAAAGTATAATTGCTTTTATATTTTAATCCCTTCTTACATTTTTCAGAGCATTTTTCTATGCCATTATGTAGCACTACTTATTTTCAAAACATCTTATTTTCTTACATATCATTTTGATTTCTAATCTAATAATGTAGCATATTAAAATGAGCTCACTAATGTTAAGATATGAAAAAAGTATAAACTTTAAAATTTGATAAAGAAATACAGTTTGAATATGATTCAACTTTTATTTGAAAACTCCTAATTTATTTTTTTCCCTTTCTTTTGTTCAAATATTTTGAAAACAAATGTAAAGAAAGTGTTCTCCACTTCAAGTTCTCAACCAAACACTGTCTCAGAAAACTGAGTATTTTAGTGTTTAGTAAAATGAAAAATAGCTTTTAAATGACACAATTAATAGTTTTCATATGAGCTCTTTAGGTGCTTTCTGTGATTTTGAAAAATCTGAGGTTAGTTTTTATCAGAATTCTGAGACTGTTTTGCTTTGTTATGATAAAATCAGCACAACTAATCTTATTAGTCTCTCATGGCTCGCATTGAAGAAATGCAAGCACACCAACATGCTCCGCCAAAATCCGAGGTTCTTTAGAAAAAAAGAGCAGAATTCTAATTGGAGGAGACTTATCTAATCCTGAATCAATTTCACTTCCTTAGGCCTTTTCTTTACTCCTGGGAATTTGCAGACTTCATCTTTCTCAACTGGTATAATAATGACTGAAGATGTGTAGCTAAATATTTAAAAGAAGAGGAGTATAAGATAAGTATATAATGTGGTTTTTCACTAAAATGTTTTACTTTTGTGTAAAAGTGACTTTCAGTATATTGGGTTGTTCTCAATTCCACGACCTATAAATGCAAAAGAGACCATTCAAAGCATGACTATGCAAAAGGCTAAAAATCACCACTGTTTATTTTATGTTTATAATTATACATGTTCTATGTGAATTCTCCCTTCATGCTATAAAATGAAAATAATTTTAGCATGAAAGCAGAATGCTTACACTAGGCAATAATTCTTTTAGGGCTGTTGTGTTTAAGCATCTCTGTTACAGAATGCATAGAATAGGTTGAGAAATTAACTAATTCTAAAACATTTTTCCCTTTTCTAAATCCCTTCTATTTTTTGAGTCAGGCCTAACAGATGCAAACTTGCAAAGGAGTGTTCTTCAAATAGAAATATTCAAAGTGCTGTGGCTGAATCAGTAATTTATCTAGTTGGAGGAACTCTTTTATTAGAATGTAAACTGTGTGTTTCTGGGTGGCCCCCTCTGAGCCATCTGCCATTGGTTATATTAGGAATCAGAAAGACTTCTATAGAGTCAGGAAATGTGAGTTAAGGAATATGTTTTATTGAGATAGGAGAAAGCTCTCCAGAGTACTATCAGTAAGGTGAAGAATCACTTACGTCTTAGTCACCAAGTAATCCAAGGCAAAGTTGTGCCAGGATCCTGGTTTTAAATGCAGTTGATCATGCCTTTATTCCAGAAGAGGGAGTCACATTTCTGTCTCCCTTCTTAGAGCAAGAAAATATGGCCGACCTGCCCACTGGGAATCATGCTTCTGCAGGAGTGCTTGCTATTTATAGGAGTTCTGGGGAACTATGGGTAATTTATGTCTAAGAAACTAAAACCTGCTAAGTGTGTGGAATGTCACACACCTGCCACTTCTACCACCTGCTTGTCGGTGACTGTTAAATGCAGCTGGGAAAATGCAGTGATGTCCAAACTACTTATGGTCATTCTTAGGTGGTTGTGCTCCCATACATAATATTGTTTTTATCTGACTAACTAATACAAAGCAAATACAGCAAATTAAGATTGCTAAATCATTTTTAATGACTTCTTAAATTTTAGTAAAATGATCATAATTTATGAATAGTATGATTATAGATTTCTTTACATTACAATTTAGAATGGAAAATAAATTAGAAATTATACTAATTTTAATAAACTTGGTATGCCTGTTGAAATACCTACTCTCTTCAATGTGCAGGAAAATCAAGAAGAAATTCACTTCTAATGTAGGTTTGAGGGTTATTTTATTGTATTAATTCTCTTTGGGTTTAAATAAGTGCGCTTGAGATACATAACAGTTTGGGGAATCTGTTTCCCTCTTCAAAATGGCATCTGGATTTATAGGGAAGTCCTCAGTGAGCCTTCTGCTCTGGAGAAGAGAGTACAATCTCCTTGATGAATGAGGGTACATATGGCTTGCTGTCTGGCCAGCTCACAGGAGGGATTAGTGAGGAAAGGTACCCAGGAGTTAGCTTGCTAACATCAATGACCCATTTGCTAAAGAATCTGAGATCTGTACATTTCTGTTTCAGTCTGATTTTAATCTCACTCTCATGATGTCATTGGTGCTTCAGAATTTAGTTGGCATAGTCTCCTTTTGTGTCTAGCTTAGAATGTGTCCTTGCTTCCCCTGGACTGGGGGCTCACTATCTCTCCACACACTCAGTATCACAGGAGAACTAAGGCAGACAGAAAAGAACAAACTACACTACCTTCCTGCCTGGTCACATTACTATGCTGTACTGCCTAGAACCAAACTCTAGAGAATTCTACTCAAGTTAAGAGTAGGTCAGAAACTCCTCAAGCCTTGAAATTATCACAGGTTACAACTTTGTTTTTTCTATGTCATGAAATCCACAGATTTTACTTCTCTCTGGACCCAGCACAAACGAAAATCTTCTATTCTCTTTCACTGAAAAACAGATGAGCATCAACGCTTTTAATTTTCCCAATTCTCCTCTTATGCTTTTTATATTCTTCTAAGAGTCTAAGCCATTTATCCCCTATGACTTCTCAAGAATTGCTAAAATTTCATGTGTACTTCAAACAAACAAAAAGAGTTAATAGTTGCACTCGAATATACTTTGTATGTGAACAGTAGTAGACTCAGAAGACCTTTCAGGACGATCATTTTATATGAAGAAGAAATGAAGACCTAATAAGTCATCTTCTTCAGAGAAGTAACACACTGTAGTGAAATTTACGACTCAGTGACCATAGTTCCAGTTTTGTTCTCTGACTCGCAGAAGTGCTCTTAGCATGTGTGGGAATTTGTGCAGCTAATATTCTTAGAGCTGTCTTAGTGTTATAAAACAGATCATACTAGTAAATCATGAAAAGACATGAATCTGAATGTTCAGCTGAGACAGACACCACAGAGGTGAGCATGCTTCATGACTGCAATGGGAAAAGCATATATAGAATCCTGAAGTTCTCCTTGTTCTACAAAACAGCAAAACTTCCCTGCAACAATAAACAGCCACAAAAATAATGAAACAGAAAATTCATTGACATGTGAACCTTTTCTCTTCATTGAAAACAAGAGCCTTTTCTGGTATGGAAACGTAACTGTTTTCCATCATGTTAACATGAAAAATACGGTTTTATTCTTCAAATTTCAAACACATAAAACAGCATTAAATGAAACTACTAAAATTTCAAAATATAACGAACACTTAACTAATAGTTGTCTCATAGTATCTGTAATATCTGTTGATGCATTCAAATATCTATAGATTGGAAATGTCAGAATAATTTTTAAAATTCTAATAAAACTTTGCCTTATGAGTATAGTATTAGCACTAAAACAAACATTTCACATTCTTCACTACTTGGAAAGAATTCTTGTTTCACTGTTCAGGATATTCATAACTCTCTTATTACTACTAAGAACCATTTAAGTCCATAATTGACTCATTTGAGCTCAGCATGGTTACCATTTAGAAGCTTTTTTAAAGTGTCCACACTGCTCTAGTGCATAATAAGCTGTTTGCAATCTTGTGATAACACGATGAGCCCTCACTTGAGCCTGCAATGATTGCATCTTAGCACAGTATGAATGCTGTATTGACGCTTTGTATTCCATGATTTGAAAAGAAGAAACAATGAATCAAAATAGCAATTGAAACCCAATTTATAATTTCAGTTTCTAAACCACAGGTGTTCTAAGTGTCTTAAGCACAAAGTGTTCACTGAAACTTTATTTCATGTGGATAAAGAATAATGTAATTAGAACATGTCTTTTATTAAGAAATTATAGTTATTTGTGATGACAAAATCAAATTATTCATTTGGTTTTATCTTAAATAATTTTCTGGTTAATCTCTTAATTATATTTGAAATTTTACATGAAAATCTAGGGTGCTCTAACTTTTTTCATGGAATTTGAAAGAAAATATATTATTAAAAGAAATGCAAGTAGTCAATTGAGATATTAATCAAATATTGTTCAATATGTGTAACAAACGTGTGAAGAAAGAATATTTCATTTGGACTAGGTAAACATTACCTTTCATTAGATATATGGCTTACATATCTATTTTTGTCTTATGTATTTTAAATTAATAGTTTTCTAGAATAGTAATATCTAAAGGAATTGAGAGTCATTATTTTAATTTAGAGTCATGTCATTTAAAATATACACATATAAAAAGAACAGTGCAAAGCTTAATGCATTCCTTTTGAATCAATAAAATTATGAGTAAATGGAAAGACTGAGCAACTTTCTCTTTCACTGGATCATATTCATGATATGATTTACTAGGACTGATAATTTAAACACCTAAACATTCAACCTCAAGAAATATTTTATGAAAGCATGTGTCATATACACGTAAAGTACATAATGTATGTTCAAAATATAAATATTGTATTTATATAAGATTTATATTATATAAGAGATACTCATGAAAACATTTTGGCTTATCCAAAGAAAAATATTTGATCTTCAAACTTTAAAATACAATTTTTACTACTAAGTTTGGCTTCAAATATGTATTGTAGGATATATGACTTTTATCTTTTATTCATCTTATGTTTATAATGTTATAAGCCATGTTTCAGTTGCCCACATTCCTCTTTTCATTTAAGATTTGGCAAATGTGACATACTAAAAGTAGTTGCTAGGAGGAACTTATTAAAATTTAATAAATCATGGTTCAAAAATGAAGACAATCAATTAACACTTTATTAAATATGTACAAAACTATAAATACATTTTGAAAACATTTTGGATTTTGGAATTTTAAAAGCTCAGAATATTTAATGGAAAACTCTTAATCATATATTTTAATGGTGAAATATAAGCTATGTGTTGAGTAATGATTTTTACTGGCTGTTTTCTTTTGCATAAATTATTGCTCTTAATTTAAATATGTGTTTAGTTTGTTTTCTTAGTACACATTATAAATTTGAAAAAGCAAATTTGAGTATCTTGGATATTAATATTAAATTATTATTTAAATAAACAGATGCCTATTAGGATGACGAACAGCACAAACATTTTTGGAATCGCAAAGGAATTTTAAATCAACATGACATGTCTTTCACTTGTATTTGAAAAATTGTAATATTAAATAAAATAAAAATATTTTCATTCAATGAGACTACAAAGGTAGAAGGAAATATTTTACTATGAAATGAATGATCATACTTCATAGTGTGTTTTGAAATCTTGCTTGCTCATCATATAAACTAAACACACATGACATTAATTGCAAAACAACACTCCCACAACTCCATGAATATTCTCTAGAAACAAAGAGATTATTTTACATACCAACAGAAGATTTTTAAACACATTGAAATAAATCTAATCCAATATTTTAGACAGTCTAAATCATTCCTGTGTCATACATGTTTTACATGCGGCACTACCCGAATTTGCAAATGAGAATGGCTCTTATGATGTATGAATAATACTTGAAGCCAAATATATTACTCATTAAATTATTTCAGACTCATAAATGTTAAGTTTATTGGTAAAAACTTTTTATAAATCATTTATATTGTTAAAGGATATATGTGCAACCTTTTTGATACTGATGATTTCCAAATGACATCTCAAATAAAATAAGATCATTTTTAACTACATGCTTCATTAATAAAGTTAATTTTGATTTAATTGATAGTTAATGTGAGGGCTTTTAATGTGTTTCATTCAGAATTAAATCTTATATGATGCATCATATATAAAATAAATGTTTCTTAATAAATCACAAATAAAACAAATAAATTTTGTTTTCTAACATTTCATAGATCCTTAAAAACATAACTGCTCACTAGCTATAATTGGAAGAGATGATATTATTGTTACATATGTAAAAAATGAAGAGCAATAATTTTGAATTAGAATGAGTTATTATAAAAAGTTGTTTCCAGTTTTAGATTATTATTTTATGTAAGTTTTAGTGTAACAACTGCATATAACACATTTTTAAATAAAATGTCTCAATATTTGGTATAATATAGGTATGTCATAATTTAATATGCATTTTGGAAAATACCTTTATACAGTAAATTTTTTTTCACTAAATGTCTTGCAATTTTCACAATTAGGTAAATCCCAGTTTAAAATTAATTACATATATTAAAAAAGCTGTAATATGGAATCTTTTTTCTGATAGATAGCAAAGAATAAAAGTAAAATGAGCCAAAAGAAGATTTTTTTCAATATTTAAGTATCTGAGTTTTTGAGAAAAAATGAAGTGAAGCAATTTAAATTGTTTTATTACAGATATTAGTTACTTTCAGAAGATTATATTAAATTATATTTCTGACTCCTTGGGTATCATTGATCATTTGCTCTGTCTTGAAATTCTTGCTTCCTTTGATTCCTGTGATAATATGATTTTCTTCTTTCTGTTCATTTTCTGTTTTTATATTTCTTTTTTTGAAATAGATGCAATATTAAATGGGTTTAATTTTTTTCTTAAATCTTCTGTATGAGTACTCTTACATAATCAAAGATCACCCTAAGCCCTATATCACAGAGTTCCTAAAGAAATACTGGCAACTTTGCCTGAGATTAGACACAGTTTCAGATGATGCAGATATGAGAATTGTATCCCCACATTAACTCAATATATGTCCAAGACTTCTCATTTAATTTTACCCATTTTTGACAAAAACACCATGGAATTGGTTATTGGTTGCCTAAGTAAGAAATCTACTAGAACAATGTATATATATATATATATATATATATATATATATATATATATATATGATCAAACTCATGGCCTCACACTTGCCAGGCAGGCAGTTACAACACTGTGCTAAATCCCCAGCCCAATTATTCTCGAATGACTCCTTTAATGCCTATGTACTCGGTAACTCACTAAACCTGTCATTTTTTTCTTCTTCCTAAGATTCTTCATTTTTGTGATCTCCATCACTCTTGGTTGTTTTCGATTATTACCTACTTTACATTTAATAATGTAAAAACAAATAATTATCAAAACAACTTGACTACAGGTTATACATGACAAACATAAGGTATGAAACTTATGAAGTATATCCTTTAGCTTGGACACTTTGCTACAGTTTTACTAGATTGTGTTGGTTCACTCACAAAACTGCCCTATGAGTTAGGATTTATTTTCTCTTCACGGGTTAAGAAACCTGTGGCCTTTAACATCTAGGAAACCTACTCGTGGTCATGCTGGTAACCAGTGGCAGGGATGAATCAGTCCTGGAGCCAGGAAGTCTGGGATTCTGGCTCTGAGCAATTGAACTCTCCTCTCCATTTTATTTCATTTCAAAAATATTATTTTCTTAACATGGAGATCTCCCATGATTACATGGCCACTCTTTCTTCTAAAACACCTGATAATATGGCCTCCTGTGTTCCCAACCTTTTATATTTCCCCAAGCATGTAACACTCCTGCCCTGTCCCATGCATTCATGTGTTATTGCTATTATTGCTTCTGACACATTTTCCATTCTTTCCTTCATTTTATCGCTTTGAAACTCTTACTCCTCATACACAATTCTGCCCGACCTCTTCCTAGTCTGAGAATTCATGTTTGATCCACTAGACCACTGTTCACGTTTTTCTTTTGCTATCACTGTATCACTGCTTTTATAGCAATCACTTTACTACAAGATTGATGTAACTTCTCTATTATCTTTCCCGGGATGACACAAAGAAGTAGAGTTATTTTTTTTTTTTGCTTGTATGCCTATATACTATACAGACATTCTGTAGTATGTGCTAAATGAGATTTGAACTTTTTAATTATATGTTTTTTTTGTCTGAATTGGCACTATTTGAGAAGAAGGTGTTATGTATTTTGTATAGTTTTAATCACTTATAATCTCAATTGCTGAAAGCAAAGCTATGTAGGTAAAGAATCAATATAGAAGGCAGGTAGAGTACAGCTGTAATTCCAGTATTCCAGAAGGCTGAGATAGGAAGTTTCCAATTTTTAAAAATATTCTAATAAAAATCTATTATTTTCGAAGTGTTATAATGTAAAACTATTGGAATACATGAATGCATTTAGTTTCTATCAGATTAAATGTTTACACAATTAATAGTGACCAAAAGAAACAGTTTCATATCAGACTATGAATAAATATAAAATAATCAACCAAACAAAAAGATCCTTTGGATATTGTATTGTGCCAGCTTGAGTTGAGTGCAATGTGTTTTTTCCTGTCTTAATATTTTGGTTATTAATTTATGAATAAAAATTATACAACTTTTTTTAGCAATCACCATTATATTTTATAATTATATGGGATGCAAAATTAAGACATTAGTAAGACAGTTCTGTTGTGCACAGCAAACAGAAATTAACTCAGTGGTATCTACCTGTTCCATCAGTCCAGACTGGATGGAACATCAAAGTTAGCTCCTGTGGCTTCATGGAAGTGAAAAGATGGCTCAGCTGGAGGGAGCCTTGTCCCTGCTAGTTGGTCTCAGGGCTTAGACTATAAGGTTCTTATGACATAGCCCTTGACCGTCTGATCTACCGTAGTCATTTGGCCAAGAGTCCCCATTCAGCCAAGATTTAAAAGAAAGAAAGGAATGTTACTTATCATATATATGTGATGTGATGTGATGTGATAAAAAATATAGTGAATGTTTAGTGTTTTTATATTTCCTACATTAATAAACACTTGTCATGAATCCCCTCAAAGTATCCCCTCTTGCTTAGAAACACTTATTCCATCAAGATTGGCATTTTCTGAAGCAATTTTAGCAGTTCTTTTTCGTGTGTGTCTTTAACTATGCTGCCTTAGCTACTTTTTGTCTTAAATCAATTCAAAACATTTACCCATCTGGGACATTCTGACTTTGAGCAAGAGCCAGAAGTCCTGAGTGACAGATGTGGTGAATCAGATTATGAGGAGACACCATCGTGCTTTTTATATATTTTTTTTAATTTGCTATCCTGTTGAATGACAAGTCATTGTATTTTTTTATCACACTTCATAAAGACACTCACAAAAGGCAAACTCCAAAACCGCTTCAGAAAGTGGGAAAAAATCAGGTAAGTGTATTTGAAGCATGGGGAAGTATTTAGAGGGGAGTTGATAGCAATTATCTTTTACTGTAATATTTTAAATGTATGCATTCACTATGCTTTTGGTCATTCTTTGCACATTCAGGAAGAGAAAGACATAATAGCAATCCTTGGAACCATGTTACTTATCTGCAGAAATAAGTAATTAAATGCCGTAAACAAACTATGCTAAGCTTCTACTAATACAGCTTAATAATGCTACTTTAATTTTTATGTGGAAAACTAGGCACATATTTGCTGGGGGGTTTTGAATAATTACATACATATTATATTCAAATACTCTTCACAGAACATTTCTCATAAAATAAGGTATTGAAATTTTTCTTTGAAGCATATGCTTGAAGTTTTAACCATGTGAGCTAAGTGAAATTCTCTGCATGTCCACTTCGTACTTGCAGTGAAACTTCAGCCTTTATTATTGGACATCCTCCCATCTGCCTCCTCTAGACACAGATGACTAAGGTTAAGGAACAAACATTTTTTTAATTGCAATAAAATTGCAATCAAATGCAAGCACATTTGGAATTAAGTCTGCAGCAGCAGAAGTATGTTTTGTTTTGTTTTTTCATTTTTTTCATGCTTTAAATCCAAAAATACATTTGGGCAGTGAACGTATATATATGAGTGTGGCTGTATGGTCTCTGCAGTGCCCCCTCAAACCCTTCTTTCTCTGTGGATTTAAAAATACATCTACTCTTGTATTTTTAGGTTCTGTTTCTACTAAGCTCTTTGGCTCTGTGTTCTTCAAAGTTTTCATCAGTGAGTCTCATGCTTCCCTTTATTGTTCCCATTTCAGATTTAACAGAAATGAGCATTTATAGCCCTGTTTTCCATTTAATTTATGTTGTCTTTCTTCCTCTTTATAATCATTTGTCTAGCATTATTATTCAAATTCAAATATGGTTGCACTTTGCATAATTTAAGTTTTTAATAATAAACTGAAACATACCTAAACTCTTCACAGTGACCAATAAATTTTGTTTGAGAAAAGGTGTTATAACACAATTAGCTTGGATAACAGTGGTATTTATTTTTAAAACAATGATAGATTTCAGTGTGCCAACATACTATCTTTTTTTAAAATTTCAAACAGACAATGTATGAAATAACAAAACTGAGTTTCACAACTGGCTAGTAGGAGAGGAAAAATATCAAAACATTGTGTATAGCTATATTTGCAGTGATTGTTCACAGTGTAAATTATAGCCATGAAAAATAAGTAGCACAAAGCTTTCCCTTCAAAGAACCAAGAAGAACAGTTGTATTGCTATTCTGTCTCATGTATGTGTCTTGTGTATGTATGTCTAATTTTTTAACTTTCCTCTCCCTTCCTTTCCTCTTTCTCCTGTCATGGTTTGTCCTTTCTTATGAAAAGTTTCTTTCACATTTACCATATCTGTTGCACATTTTGGATCTTGTTTACTCTTTCAGATTCTCACACTAATGAGACAATAAGATTTTTAAACATGTAGGTCTCATTTATTTCACTTATGAGTATAATGTTGAGTTGCATCCATTTACCTATAAAACTTTCAAGTTTATCTTTCCTTATGGCTGAGTAGTATTCCATTATATTAAATAAAAGAGAATTTTTCAATTTCTCCATTGATAAGCATTTGGGTTGTTTCTAAGATATAGCTATTAAAAATTGTGCTTCTATAAACACACGGGTTTCTATAAAACATGAGTGCACATACGTTGCTGTGGTATGTTTTTCATTCTTCTGGAAAGACATCCAGAACTGGGACGAATGGGACCACTAATCGTAGTTCTTAAAGGAATCTCCACACTGATTTACACAGTGGTTTCACCAGTCTACATTCAAACTAACAATGGAGAAGGGTTCCTTTTTCTCCAGAGCTCCACTACCATTTGTTAATTTTTTGATGATAGCCACTTTTTCTGGGGTGAGATGGAATCTCATTGTTGTTTTAATTTGCATCTCTCAAAATGACAAATAGTGTTGAAAATTTTTTCATGTATCTATTTACCATTTGTATTTCTTCATCTGAGAAGTGTGTATGTATCTTAGATATGCATTTTTGGATTGGGTGCTTGAATTTAGGGGGTCTAAAATTTTCAACTCTTTATATGTCCTTGGTATGAGTCCTCTGTCTGAGGGACAACTGGCTGTAAACTTTTCCCACTCTCTGGGTTGTCTTTCCACTCTGTTGGTGATTTCTTTTTTTGTGCAAAAGCTTTTTAGTGAAGTGAGATACCATTTGTTGATGCTTTGTTGTATTTCCCCTGAGGTCTGCTGACACCTGTGTTTTCAGGATTTCTATCTATTTTCTCTTCCGATACATTTAGCGTTTCTGTTTTAATATTTAGATCTTTGATCTATTTTGACTTAATTTTAGTACATGATGATAGACTTGGGTTTTAGTCTTCAGCATGTGGAACATCAGTTTTTTCAGCACCATTTGTTATTCTTCCAGTGAAATATTTTTTCAGAGAATTACATCTATTGATTTGCATATTTTGAACCACCCCCAGATCCCTATTATCTTCTTTTAATATATGGTTTATCTTTTTTTTGTTATAAAAATTTTAACAAAGAACACTAGTATTTATCAGAACAAAAAAAACATTTGATTCTTTCCATGTGTTTTTTTTTGCCTCCTGCTGAAGAAAGGTATCGTTATCCCAAAGTCATAAAGATTTTCATACGTATAATTTGAAAAAAATTTTTTTTTAGTCGGTACCAGGGATCGAACTCATGACCACGTGCTTACAAGGCAGGCGCTTATGCTGCTGAGCTAAATCCCCAGCTCTAATTTGAAATTTTTTAGTTCATAACATTCTCACATTTCATAATTATTGTTTTAATTATTTTTAAATTTACTAAGTGTTCAAAGATTGTTTCTCAGATTGTTTATGTCAGAATTCTTTTCCAGAAGATATTTTATCATCTTGAAATATATACCAGCAGTTAGCATACTGAGATTTTGTTTTTTGAAAAGTCCTGTAAAATTTTTATCTAGTTTTGAATAACAATTTACCACAAATGAACTTCTATTTCTCCAAGAATTTGAAAGCTGTCTATTGTCACATGTTTCAGTATTGCTGTAGGATTGTCTGATAGGAGGTAAACTGATACTTCTTTGCCAATGGCATGTACTACATATCTGGGTAATTCAAAAATACTCTAAATGATGAATGGAGATATGCCTGTCTCAGTTGTATACTAGAAAACTAACACTCCAGAGAGAATATCTGGCTCTTACTGTTTGCTGATGTCTACTACAGAAACATTTCCACTATGGTCATTGCAAATTAGCCATGTTTTAAACATCAGGTGGCAAATTTCTTAATATTTAACAAAAGATTCTGTGGGAAGGTATGAACTAGCTTTGGGCTGCCACTTCCTCCCTCTGTTTCTTGTGTATAGGAGTCGTTTTACTTCTAGAAACAAAGAAATCATGTATTTTATCAATTTTTGAAAATCTGTAATATTTCTTTGCATTTCATTGTTGTCTTTTATAAAAGATTGCAGTATAACTTAATGGAACATAACATTTGTTTCTTATATTCCAGTCATCTTGATTTTATATTTTTTCTTTACATGTTGCCTTGTAAATAATTAATTTAGAAGTATTTTCCTAATAAGCAGAAATTTATTTTTGCTATCATTTGCTAATTAACCCTTTCTTCTTCTTTTGTTACTCATTTTATGTTTAAAGATTCAGTTTGGTCAGTTTTATAAATATATCTCCAAATTATTGATATTTATGTGGTTTCCATTTATGTTAATTTCTGTTTTCAGTTCCATGTTTTATATCTATAAATATTTTTAATCTAGTTGTTATTGGATCCTTCTATTATCAGGATGTCTTATTGTGTTATATTTCTTGCAGTTCTGTTCAATTTTACTTGTGTGGCTTGTTCCCTTTTTGACTGAAGGCTTGTGTTTCTTTTAACTTGTAAGAATAGCTAAAGGCTGCGTTTTACAGAAATCTGTTTTTATTTCTTCCATGCACTCAGCGGCATAACTACTAGTTTTAAATAATTTAATTTGTCTTGTGTTTATTAGATCATATATGTCATGCAAAGTAGTTTTAAGACCTACGAAATAGAAAAGACCCTGTAAATTTCTTTTGCCAACACTTTCTCTTGATATGTTTTCATTTAGATTAAAACCTATCAATATTCTTGTCTTTTTAGGCCTCATCTAGTGGTAGATAACGTTTTATTTCTAATATGCTGTTAAAGTCCTAGTTTACAGCCTTCTCTTTCTGGTGAAGATCTGTAGGACATCTTTTGGCATAGTGTATTTTGTTTGTACATTTGTTTGTGTGTTTCTTTTAAATTCCATTTTATTTCTCTCTTTGGTTTATTATTCTATTATTCACACTTTATTATGGCTTCAGTCAAAAAATGAAGAATTCTGTTATATGTCACATGCATAAGCATTCATAGTGAGAGAATTTTTAGAATTTAATTTGACGTATGGCAAAGAATAGAAGTAATAATGTATTTTTAAGTTGCAAATAAGTGACAACTAAAATGAATTAGAGAATTAGACAGACAGTAACATTGTCAGTGAGTGACAGCTGATGACATTATATGCATATGTAAAAAGGGCAGAAGTTGTTTACTGTTGCCAAACTTTCCATTATATAGTATGAACAAATTATGTTACAGTTGCTGGTTTGAAATGTCACTTAGTTCCAGGAACAGCTATTTATTCAGAAACATTTTCCTTTTTTAAATTCTTTTTCCTTTAGATACTGTACTGAAAGGCACTTGTCTAATGTGGATATAAAACAAAAGGCTTAATATGGGAAAAACTGTAAATGGATTCATCTTGTTTACTCAGGAACAGAAGGTTTAACTTTGTTTTATGAAAAGGTTTGCTTCCATGTGGATGCTTCATACTGATAAATATTTTTAAACATATAGCATACTATTCTGAAGTTTCTGTGCATTAAGAAGTGGGTTGTGTTATTATTTGCAGGCTCTGGAAATTTTGACTTTTCATTTTTATTCTAGCTGTATCTTTAACCACAAAATATCATTCAATAGAAAAAAAAGTAATTTATAAAAATAGTAGTGCTGTTTTACATTTAAATAGAGTATATTTTACATTCCTTAATAAAATTTATAAACAATAAACAAAATAACAAATTAATTTTATATAAAGCTCTGGTTTTCTCTTTTTAATAATTTGTTATATAGCTAGACACGAACACTCAGAAGGGTAAGCCAGTGTGGATAAACTATTTTAGATTTGGTTTCTTGTTTATGTTTTATCGCTGGTATTTTATTGAGGGTTTTAAAATCTGTATTTTTCAGGAATATTGTCCTGTAGTTTTCTGTCTTTTCTTGTAGTATCTTTCATCAGTGTTTTTTTGTTTTTTTGTTTTTTTTTTTCCCTGTACCGGGGGTTGAACTCACCACCACGTGCTTGCCAGGCAGGCATTTATGCCACTGAGCTAAATCCTCAGCTCATATTGCTTTTGTTTTTAAGATAATGCTGACCACATAGACAGTCACAGGAAATATTCCTTTTTCGTATATTTTTGAAACAATTTAATAGATTGCTTTAATACTTGTTTAAATGTTCAGCACAATAAATAGTGAAGCCAAGTATTGCTGATTGTTTTTCATTATTGAGAAATTTTTCATTACTTATTCAATTTTTTGTGGTGAGTTTGTTGACATTTTATATTTATTTTTTATTTAGCTTAGTGAATTTTTATGTTCCCAGGAGTACCTCCATTTCTTCTACATTATCTAATTTGTTGACATATGTTTTTGAGTAATTTTTTTATAATATCTATATATCTATATTATCTGTATAAATATATAGATCCCAAATTTATATATTCAGGAGTTTAAAGTGCATGTTTATTTCTAAATTTACTTATCTTCTTCTTTTTTTGCCTTTAGTTCACATACATTTTTGTCAATTTCTTTTAATTTTTTCTTAGGACTTACTTTTGATCTAATTATTCTCTCCATGTTTTTTGTATTCTCTAGTTATTCTATACATATATCTTTATGATTCTGTTTCTTTCCTCAGCTTTCGCTTTTCTTTCTCTTTTTTTCTAGTTGCTTAAAGTTGGGGTATGAACTTGAAATTCTTAAGTGATATAGAAATGTATAGTTATAATCATGGATTTTTGGCATCCCATAAATTTGACTATATTAGGTTTTTGGTCACAGCCATTTCAAAGCACTTTATAATATGCCTAGTGATGGCATTTTAGATATTTTTACAATATGCTGTTATAATCCCATACCTTGTGAATTTCCAAGTTTCGTCTGATTATTTTTAATTTCATTTCATTGCAGTTGGAAGTGATAACTTGCATGACTTCTAATTCACTGTAAATATAGAAAGACTTGTTTATGATGTAATGTATGATT